>JAJOOR010023805.1:0-23691 GCA_036250505.1 Solanum acaule
ATATAGTATTTTTCTTCTTCATATTATTATTTTTCTTTTGTTCAATGGTGTGGTTTCTTAAAATGTGGCAATATGGTGATAAAACTTAAAATCATTTAAATTTTAATAATGCTCCTGAGAGTCATTTAGAAGAAATTTGGAAAGAGGAGACTGACTATGTGGGTTTTTCACATTTATAATTGTTTGTCACTAATATTGAATTTGTTTTCTATACATATGTTTATGTTGTTGATTAATTGCAGTTATATGATAGAAAAACATTGTAAAAAAATCTTATATATAAGATCTTAATATTTTTCTTTTATTTAAGACAATTTTTCTAAGGCAGAGGTTCTGAGGCTATTAATCATGTATTTTTTATTTATAGTTTTTTTTTCTTCAACAAGATCATTAACAATTGCATTTACATCAGAAAATGACATATTATAAGCATTTATTTTATTTATCACTTAAAGTGTCTATGACCTGATAACTAAGTGATTTTTATACTTATTACTATATCATAACTCTAGAAAAGAACTCATTTAAATTGATAAAAGCATATTAACGTTCAATTATTACTACTTCAATATAAAGGAATAGGAATGGGATATAAGAATTTAGTATTTAGTTTATTTAAATTTGAATATCGAAATTAAAATACTATTTTAAAAAATCATGAATCTAATATTTTTTAGCACCGCGCGAAGCGCGACCATGTTTACTAGTTTACTATAACTTCAAATAAATTTCTACTTACCATTTATATTCACCAAAATTATTATTTTTTATCAAATTTATTTACCAATCAAACTGACCAACAGATGACTCAAAGTAACAATGTTGGTTCGTCTTCTTAGTCATATGAACGAGAAATACAAGTTCAATGTGAGAAAATCGTCTGTACTATGTGGGAGGACTATATTAAAGACTAATACACCACAACTTATATATGTTTAATTTTTTTTATTGAATTAAAGCTTTATCAATAAATATTGCATTTTTTTAAGAATATCTTTGTGATAGTGTATTATGAGATTTTATCAATTTTTGTTTATTTGGTAAGATTGTATAAAGAATTGAGACAATTTTAATAGTTTTACAATTGATGGATTTTTTTATGTTTATGAGAAAATATACAACATAAAAAGTTCAAATCACATGTCCAAACAAAACTTCAACTTAATCTCATGATTTCGTATCGCATGGCCAAATGGGCCCATTATTATGAGCCCGGAGCCAAAATGGCAAACAAATGGAGCAAAATTTCTAAAAGGGCAACAAAAATTGAATATGAAACCAAAAGGACAACATTTAGATGGAGGGGCAGACAACATTAAATTGTATGTATTACAAGACTCAAGTCAGAATGAACCTTACAAGACTCATACTGATATGAGCCTTCCTTTTAAAAAAAAACGACGCATTTTAAAATTAAAAAAATAATATTCCTTCTGCATTATTTATTCAATTGTTTTGTTGTTGCGTTTTCGTGTTTTTTATTCTATTTTCACTATTTATATGTAAATGAAAATGTAAGTGATGCAGTCAAGTTTAATAGTTTTTTTAATACATAATTTGATAATATTGTGGACAAAATATAGGAACATGAAAAAGAATACACAATTTAGGTGTATTGTTCGGTTGGGTCCGATTTTGAAGTTTATTGGTTTGACTTGTTGGTTATCGGTTTGTAGATATGCTAACACGTTAAGAAAAAACCTCAAATCGTTAAAAACCGAAAATGTGATGACAAAAAAAATCAAAACTGTTATCTAAACTGCTAAAACAATAACTCATCTTTGATAAATCCATAACTTATTTTCATTTTTTTTATCAGATTGGATTCAGTTTTAAATAGCCCTGACACAATTGTTATAACAAAAATTTCTTTGGTTTTTTTAGGAAATATTACCATAAAAAATAGTAGAAAGTTGTCAAAATTCAAATATATAATTATTAATATTGATTCAGTCATGAACAACCCTACATATAGATATATTTTCAAAATGTAAGGTTGTATATCTATATGTCAAAATTCAAATGTCTGTATGGTATACTTAAAACGATCGGATTCATGTCCCTTCATTAAGGGCATCTCCAAGCTTACACTTTATTTTACCCTCTAAAGATAGAGTTCTCTATAATTTTTTTCAGATAACCAACTCCAACTCAATTCTCTATTTTACTCTCTCCTTAATATTATATTATTATTTCTTTTTCTATTTCATTTTCTTATTTCATGATATAAATCTGTTCTTTCTTTTTTCAAATTAATCATCCTATATAATTTTCATGTAATATAATTTTTTTTTTCAAATTCTTTATTTAATATACAATTATATTTGTCCTAAAATTTTGATGATTTTTTTGATCAATTCCAAGGAGCGAGTTACTTCTCTAAGACTGGCCTCTGGTCAGGTTATCACCAATTGAGGGTGAAGGAGAGTGACATTTCACGTGGTATGGTCATTTTGAGTTTTGGTGATGTCTTTTGGTTTAACTAATGCCTCAGAGGCGTTCATGGATTTGATGAATATGGTCTTTAAGCAATACCTTGATATGTTTGTGACTGTGTTTATTCATAATATCTTGATTTAATCACGGATTCAAGATGAACATGTTGAGCATTTGAGGATTGTGTTTCAAATTCTCAAGGATCGTGAGTTTATGCTAAGTTTAACAAATGCGAGTTTTGGTTGAGGTCCGTTACTTTCCTTGGCCATATTATCTCCGGTGAAGGTATTCAAGTTGATCATAAGAAAACCGAGGTAGTTAAGAATTGGCCTAGACCTTTGTCCGCTTCGGATATACAAAGTTTCTTAGATTTGGCCGATTATTATAGAAGGTTTGTGGAAGGGTTTTCCTCTATTTCTTCGCCTTTGACAATGTTGAATAAAAAAATGAAATTCCTATGGTCGTAAGCTTGTGAGAAGAGTTTCTAAGAGTTGAAAGATAGACTCACTTCGGGCCCTATTTTGACACTACCAGAAGGATGTGATGGTCTTGTGGTGTATTGTGATGCTTAACAGGTTGGTGTTGGTTGTGTTTTGATTCAACATGGGAAAGTCATTTCTTATGCTTCAAAGCAATTTAAAGTGCTTAAAGTGCATGAAAAGAATTATTCGACTCATGACTATAAGTTAATGGTGGCGGTGTTTACTCTAAAGAGTTGGAGACATTACTTGAATGGTGTTCATGTAGATGTTTTTACGATCACAAGAGTTTGAAATATGTGTTCACTCAAAAGGATTTGAATATTCGCCAAAGGAGATGGCTTGAATTGTTGAAGGATTACAATATAAGTGTCATATATCATCCTGAAAAGGTAAATGTGGTGGCGGATGCTCTTAGTCGACTATCAATGGGAAGTGTTTCTCATGTTGAAGATAATAAGAAGGAGTTAGTTTGTGATGTTCATAGATTAGCTCGATTGGTTGGTTGATTCTAGCGAAGGTGGTGTAGCTGTTCATAATGGTTCAGAATTATCTTTTGTATCGGATGAGAAAGTTAAGCAAGATCTTGATATGGTATTAGTTGACTTGAAGAAATTGATTTTCAAAAAAAGTCATTGAGTCTTTCTTCCAAGGGGGAGATGGTGTCCTTCGATATCAAGGTCGGTTATGTGTTCCAAATGTTGATGAGTTGAGGAATCAAAGTCTAACAGAAGCTCACAGTTCTCGGTATTGTATTCACCCTAAAGCCACCAAGATATACCGTGATTATCAAGAAGTCTATTGGTGGAATAGGATGAAGAAGGATATTTGGAATTTGTGGCTAAATGTCTAAATCGTCAACAAGTGAAAGTTGAACATCAGAAATCGGGTGGTTTGGCTCACGAAATTAATATTCCTACATGAAGATGGAAAACTTTGAATATGGACTTCATTACGAGTTTACCCTGCACTCATTGATAGTTTGATTTGATTTGGTTTATTGTGGACTGAATAATGAAATCATTTCACTTCCTCCATGTTATGATTCCATTCTCATTGGACGATTATGCCAAGCATTATATTAAAGAGATAGTAAGGTTGCATGGAGTGTCGTCCATTATCTCTGATCGTAGAACTAACTTTACATCCCAATTTTGGAAATCATTTTAGAAAGGTCTTGATACTTAAGTGGAACTTAGCGCAACTTTTTATCCTCAGACCGATGGACAAGCCAAGCGTACCATTCTGACTTTGGAAGATATGTTGAGAGCTTGTGTGATTGATTTCAAAGGTAATTAGGATGATCACTTGCCTTTGATTGAGTTTGCTTATAATAATAGCTATCATTCTGGCATTGGGATGATATTGTTTGAGGCTCTCTATGGTAGGATATGTAGGTCTCGTATTGGTTGGTTTAAGGTTGGCGAGGTTGCGTTAATAGGGCCCGAGTTGGTGCATGAGGCTATGTAAAAGCTTTGACTTATTTGTGAGAGGTTGAAAACGGCTCAAATTCGACAAAAGTTTTATTCTAATGTTAGAAGAAGAGAACTAGAATTTGATGTTGATGATTGGGTCTACTTAAAAATTTCACTCATGAAGGGTGTAATGATATTTGGAAATAAAAGGAAGCTCAATCCTCGGTATGTGGGCCCATATCAAATTTTGAGGTGTATTGACAAAAATGCTTATGAACTTGAGTTGCCTAATGATTTAGCATAGGTACATCTGATGTTCCATGTCTTTTTGTTGAAGAAGTGTGTTGGAGATCTGACATCTATTGTTCCTTTGGAAGGTTTGGAAGTTAAGAAAAATCTTTCTTATGAAGAGTTCTGGTTGATATTTTAGACCGACAAGTTCGGAAGTTGAGAAATAAAGAAGTTGGTTATGTAAAGGTCCTTTGGAGGAATCAATTATTTGAAGGTGCTACTTGGGAGGCCGAAGCCGATATGATATCTCGGTATCCTCATCTATTTCCCTACGCTCCTACTCTAACTTGTAGTATTAGTTCCTCATGGTTCATTCTTTCTGATTCATGCATTTTAGTCATTATCATGTTTCCATATGCATGCGTGTTCATGAAAACTTTATTTTTTATGTTATGATTTACCTTGGAGTTTTTCTCCATTTTTATGAGCATTTTGATGAAAAATTGCATTCATATTGGGTTTTTAGTTTCTATCCTACTCTATTCATGCGAGATGAGTCCTATTCAAGGAAGAATGTTTCCAAGGAGGAGATATTGTAATACCTCGAAAGTTGAAACACTTAAAAATGAAAGAAAATTGTAGAGCATTTCTTGGAAATAATGGTCTACGAGTCCAACCTACGGACCGTAAGAAGTTCTACGGGCCGTAGGAACTGAATCGTAGAACCCATAACTGAGTTTTTGGAAAATTTAGTTTCTGAAGTTTGACCTACGGATGAACGGGACAAATCGTAGGAATGTTGACGAGCCGTAGATGGCTTTCATAGAAGGAAATAAGAGATTTGATTTAGGACCTCAGTTTCACAGAAAGATTTGAAGGGTCGTCGTTTGGTCTACAGGTCGTAGGATGATTTTCGTAGAAAGGGTTCAGACTTGGTGAAATTTTTGGTTAAATATTGATTTATATGAAAGGGGTCAATGGACCGTAGGAATTTCGACGGACTGTAGAAAGATCTCGTGGGTAGTAAGGTGAAAGTTGGATTTCTAAAGTTGGTTTTACGATTGACCAGTACAGGCAGTAGAAAGTTCTACGAATCGTAGGACTGTCCGACAGTTTTTTCCTAAGTGCATTTGGATCTTTTCCTATGCATTTAATGCCTATACTATGTCGTTCTGACCCTAATTCGAAGTCCTATAACTACCATTCTACTCTTATAATTTCCCCAACTCTTTTCATTCCCGCAAATTCCCTAAATCCATCCAAGTTCATCCCTTCCAATTATCTCCCAAGGTCAAGAAGAAGAAGAATTTAGGGTTTTCAAGTCAAGTCTCTTTTCCACCATTGCTTGTGGGATTGATCCTTAAGATATGTAGGGAGTTCATCAATGAGTTCCATTCACCCATTGAGTCCCCAAAGATTCTCCAATTCTCTAATTCAATTTCCTTAAATGGGTTAGGTTTTCATACAACTCCTCATGGGTTCTATTTGCATGGATTCTAAATTGTTTGATTTTGATCATATTATAATTATTTAGATTCAGTTACATGTTTTCCAATCAATTCCATATGATCACATGCATTGATCATGATTTTGACTATGAACCCTAATTTACATGAATTTATAAAGAAGCTTGAATCTATGAATGATGTTTTATGAAGTTATGCATGATTTATGAAAAGAAAGGTTTTATGAAATAGGTTGCTTTAAGATGAGCATCAATGAAATAATGAAAGAATTTTCTCACATATGAAGGGATCATGACTTGGTGAAAGGTTTTCTCACTTAGACTTAATTCAAGATTTAATGAACTACTCTATGATGTTTAATCTTGGATTAGTATTTGAATTATGTTTTTTCATGTATGATGATAACTTTATGAAAATAAATATTCCATTGGGATTTAACTTAGCATTGAGAAAACTTTGAGGTGGAGGCTCAAATAGGGTAGTCTCTAGTAGACACCTCTAGTTCCAAACTATGTGCCCCCGTAGGTTTGTCTTAAATGTCCTAGCTAGTGGATTCACATATAGCACATGATATGATATGAAGTTCTACCTTGGAAAGTAGACTCTCCTTTCTCGATGTGGGGGTTACATCAGACTTTATGTTATGACTTGCATGATCTATTGTCGGTTAAAACTATATCCCACAAAATGAAGTAAGTTACTTACAAATGTTTTACGAAGCTTTCCATATGAATTTAAGATTATTTGACCATGTTCATGATTTACGATTCTTCTTAAATGATTTTACTATGCTTAGCTTGGTCATGCATATCATGTTTTCAATTATGTCCTCTTATGATCATGTTTCATATTTTATTGCATTTCCCTCATACTTGGTATATTCCATGTACTAATGCATACTTGTGCCTACATTTTTTCACTAATGTAGGGTTTGACGATCTCCCTCTTCCCGTCCATGGCTAGTTGGCTCGACCATTCAAAGTTCAAGAGTTGGTGAGTCCTCATATTCCGAGGATCATGTTACATTTACTTCATTGTCATTATGTTTTAGTTTTTAGACATTGTACATGGTGCACGAGTTACTTCCAAATCACTTCTTTGATGTAGTAGATGGCTTGTCAAGACTATGTTAGAATTCCGCTTATATGTTGTAACACCCCAGAAATTTTTTGAGCTAAGACTTGAACCATTCTTCTTTGTGAGTAAGATTTTACCAAGGAATTTAAATTTTTCTTAAGTGTTAAGGCCATTAGATGTAGCATCTTGAGTTCCAAAAAGAACGAAAGAGAATTCATTCAAGTCATTCCTAAGTTCTTCTATGTTTTGGGTCAACTTCAAACGACAATAACATTTAGCATAAAATGAGTTAGGAGACCCATACAATATCAAATGAAAGATCTATGAGTCCTCTTTCCAACGCCACCGAGTTTGCTAAAATTCAACCTCAGATGAGGGAGATATGACCATTTGAGTGCAGCCTATCTAGATAGGGCCTTTCCACCCGAACTAAGGAGGGGTATTTTAGTCTTTTCCTTACCCCCACTTAGTCTAAACTTGAATTACACCCAATTAAGGGTCTAAACTAATTTGAATCAGTTTCATTCATCCCCAAAGCATTTAGGGTTTTAGAGAAAAGATTCAAGAAGAGAAAGGTTCAAGGTCTCAAGCGTTCGTTCAAGAAATTCAAGATTTCACCAAGAACCTAGTTCTTAGAGGAATGTAAGCTTTCATAGTGTTGGGTTCGTTCACCCACACGCCAATCATGACTTACATATTCGAATCCATCCATAAACATTGATAAATTTGAGTTGTTAATGAGTTATTGATGAGTTTTCTTGGAATTTCATTCGTAATCTTGATTGTTGGGGTTTTGATGAGTTCTTGAGATGAATGTTAGTGATTTTAGGATTGTTTTAAGTAGATTATAGTGTACTTATGTTGGGTATTCAAATCTAAATGAGTGGGGAAGAAACTATTTGATTCTAGGCGAACTAGGATCAGAAAACGAGAAAGAAATTCATCGGGGAAATCTGGGCAAGGGCAGGCGCGTTGCCCCACCAATGCGCCAACAGAGGTGCTCTGTAGGTCAGGGGCTGGCGCCCTGCGCCACTCAGTGCGCCAGGGTCGCCTACCCCCACCCCTTCTCCATCGTTTGCCCCGTCTGAGTTCTTTCAAATGGTACCTTTACTCCCTATCAATTCTAACTACTCTAAACTACTTCTAAGCATCTAGAAATAATTCATAACATGAATCATAACCTTGAATTCATAATTCAAATTCAAGGTAGAGTTAAGAGTTAAGTCTTGAGAGTTCTTTCGAGTTATTTTGAGAAAGTCCCTTTGAGTCTTTTCGAGGAGTCTTCTAAAGACTCGAGTAAGTGAGTATGAGAATGTATTCATGAGTCTTCAATCTCATTGATATCCTTGAGTCGAGTCGTTTATGCCCATAAATTCCGCATGAACTCCATAATTTGAGTATCTTTGAGAGGACTAGTATCTTCAAGTTCTAAGTCTTGAGTATTGAGTTCCTAATCCTTTTGATATTATATTCCTAATTATGGGACTACTACATGTTACCCATGAAGGTCCTTGAGTTAAGTTGTTCATGCCCATAATTTCACATGAACCCTCTGAGTTGAGCATTCTTGAGATGAGTAGTATCATTGAGTCCTTGAGTTCTAGAGTTGTTGAGTTATGAGTATTGAGTTCTATGTATGGTTATTGAAAACCTTGAATTGAGTCGTTCACGTCCATAATTCGGCATTAACCCTATTTTGAGAAGTCTTTTACAATTATTTATAATTTGTTTAAAGTGAGTAAATGAGTATGAGGACGAGTAGAGTCAAGTTTCATTTTTTAAAATGATATATGGGAACTAAGTATTCCCAAGAGTAAATGTTTTTACATTTAAGATGAGAGGAAACACCGATTTCCAAAAAAGTTCATGAGGAGTTTTGAGTACTATCTCTTTTAAGAGAAACCTTTTGAGTAATAATATCAATGTTGAGGAAGAGGAAATGTTTATTTGAAAAACATATGAGCTAAGTATATTTTTGGGAGTAGTATTGAGCACCGATATGGGGGAGAGTTCAAACAACTTACAACCCCCATAAACCTTTTAGCCAACGTGGGTAGAAAGGTTCATACTTTTTAGATGATTCCTTATTGCTTTTTAAGCATAGACTAGTGGATCCACTTAGTTGAGGAGTTCTATACCCCAACAAGTTATAAGACAGTTCTGGCAGCGTGGGCGAGACATTGTATCATCACATTGCTCATAGTGATGGTTGTCGATTAGAGAATCTCCCAAATATAATTTATATTGTATTTTTACATACAAATGAGTTATTATTGTATTTTTACAAACAATTGAGTTGATATCTATTGTTTTACAACTTTCCATATTATGCATCTTTTATTGTTTCTTTATCCTTGAGTATCTAGAGTCGAGTATCTTATTATTGATTTGAGCCCTATTTCTCTGAGTTGAGTTGAAATATGTTTCACATAGTTAAGTATCTTATTATTGAGTTGAGCCCTATTTCTCTAAGTTGAATTGAACTATATTTTTCGCAGAGTTGAGTATCTTATTATTGAGTTGAGGCTTATTTCTTTGAGTTGAGTTGAACTATGTTTCACTGAGTTGAGTATATTATTATTGAGTTGAGCCCTATTTCTCTGAGTTGAGTTAAACTATGTTTCACAGAGTTGAGTATCATATTATTGAGTTGAGCCATTTTTCTCTGAGTTGAGTTGAACTATGTTTCACTGAGTTGAGTTGAGTATTATTGAGTTGAGCCCAATTTTCTCTGAGTTGAGTTGAACTGTGTTTCTTTGAGTTGAGTTGAGTGAGTAAGTTGAGAAGAGGTAAGTATGTTTCTTTTCCATCAGTTCAAGCTTATGTTTATGCTTTATAATTTCCCTTACATGCTCTTACTTTGCATGTACTGACGCCATTTGGCCTGTATCTTTTATGATGTAGATACATGTATTCAGGGTCATCAACAGAAGCTTCATTGATACCACTTGCAATTCTAGTCAGCTTTGGTGAGCCTTCTTATATTTCAGAGGACTTTACCTTTATCTTACAGTTAGTAGTTTTGAGATGTCGTGGGTCTTGTCCCGATATCCTTCTGTAATAGTAGAGGCTTCATAGATAGACAAAGTTGAGTAGTTTTCAGTATGTATCTTCTTTGAGTTGTTTTTACAAACTTTGAGTTATCTATTTAGTATTGTTCATATTATTCTAAAGTTGAGTATTTGAGCTTATCGAGTTTAATTCAGTTTTAAGCTTTTGTATGCTTAAGTTAGTCTTCCGCTTGTAGTTAGCCAAGATGAGGGTACTCGAGTGTCGGCCATGTCCAGGGTGTAGACTCGGGTCGTAACAAAGTTGGTATCAGAGCACAGAGTTTAAGTGTCCTAGGGTGTCTATGAAGCCGTGTCAGTAGGGTCTTGTTTATGGTTGTGAGGACCCCATTTCTATAAACGAGGGACTACAGACATTTAAGAAAAGTTTCCCTTCTTTCATACTCTTATTCGTGCAGTAGAGCTATGTCATAGAGATTTATTCTAACTCGTGCGTTCTCTTATCAATTTTACTACCCCTCATACTAAAGTTGGTTGAAGAGTAAAGCCCAAGATCCTTATGGATGAGTTATTCTAGAGGAAGTCATGAGACTGCAGAGGGGCTTGAGAGAAGCCTGTGAGTGAGTTAAGTATTGAGTTCGAGAAAAATGCACTCATATTCATGAATCGTGCATTTGAGCTAAAAGCGAGTTGTACTCTCTTCTCAAAGCCTTTTTCAACTGAGATCCTTATCCGGAAGTATGCTTAGATCTTGGGTAATATTTTTGCCCTAAAAGTTAGTACGAATTACGAGGTTATGAGTAGTAGTAGTAAGAAGTGCCCCTTAAGTCAATAGAAAAGTATGCAGAGGTTCAGTAATCGAAGGAAAAGAGATAGTGATGGGGCAGATTATGTTATTGTAATCATGCACCCAGTCAGTTATAAGTGATGAGTTAATTTATGAGTCAAATAAGGAATAGTATTGTTGTAGAGAGTTCTTGTTAGAAGGAAGAGGAATAATTACTAGTCATGATGAGATATAGTATATTTTAACCAAAATAGAGTTGATGTCGATGTGTCATCATGTTAGAGGAGACTAAATACATGTGTTGAATAAGATAACAAAGTATTCATGAAGTGATAGATCTAAGCTAGACTTATGATTTGTTCGAGAGGGTCATGATGTTCAGAAGGTTATAAAACTGATTAAGTAATGAGGTATAATAAGTGGGCAAATAGTACTTAAGTTGTGAAAATGGGAAGTAGACTAGTTTAGAGATGATTAAATAGGTCCATAGCTTTCATGTGTCAGCTTTAGACCTAAAGGAGAGATGATGGGATGAGAAATCAAGTCAAGTGTTGAGAATAAGATAGTAATAAGTTCAAAAGAATATGGGAGATATCTTTTCAGAGGTCCTTGTAGTAATGGAGTGATGTTAGAAGAAGAAAGTTAATGTGCTTATCGTGATAATGATGGTGTGATAATTCCATCTAAGATTGTAAATAATGAGGAAGAGAAGGATGAGGTTTTACTATGAGAAATAGTTAAATGAGATCCCTTAGTTGGTTTTGAGTAGTAATGTGGGAAATTCTAGTTGGTATGGCAGAGATGATGATGGAATGAGAACTTCTTAAGGAGCTGGTTAGTAGGAGTCCATGGAGTTGTTAGAATATTAAGCTTGATTGTGGTGTTGTTAAACATTAGGTGGTTCTCGATATGAGCCCAATGTTGATTCCTTATTAATTTTTTAGATGATTCCTTATTAATTTTTAAGTATAGACTAGTGAATCCACTTAGTTGAGGAGTTCTACACCCCAGCAAGGTATATGACAGTTCTGGCAGTGTGGGTGAGATGTTGTATCATCACATAACTCATAGTGATGATTGTCGGTTAGAGAATCTCTTATACAGAGTTTATATTGTATTTTTTTTTACATACAAATGAGTTATTATTGTATTTTTACATACAATTGAGTTGCTATCTATTGTTTTATAGCTTTCCATATAATGCATCGTTTATTGTTGCTTTATCCTTGAGTATCCAGATTCGAGTATCTTATTATTGAGTTGAGCCCTATTTCTCTGAGCTGAGTTGAACTATGTTTCACAGAGTTGAGTATCTGATTATTGAGTTGAGCCATATTTCTCTGAGTTGAGTTGAACTATGTTTCACAAAGTTGAGTAAATTATTATTGAGTTGAGTCCTATTTCTCTGAGTTGAGTATCTTATTATTGAGTTGAGCCTTATTTCTCTAAGTTGAGTTGAACTATGTTTCACAGAGTTGAGTATCTTATTATTAAGTTGAGCCCTATTTCTCTGAGTTGATTTGAACTATGTTTCACTGAGTTGAGTATCTTATTATTGAGTTGAGCCCTATTTTCTCTGAGTTGAGTTGAACTATGTTTCTTTGAGTTGAGTTGAGTGAGTTGAGAAAAGGTAAGTATGTTTCTTTTCCATCAGTTCAAGCTTATGTTTATGCTTTAGAATTCCCCTTACATGCTCGTACATTCTATGTACTCTCGCCATTTGGCCTGCATCTTTTATGATGTCGATACAGGTATTCAGGGTCATCAACAGAAGCTTTGTTGATACCACTTGCTGTTCCAGTCAGCTTTGGTGAGCCTTCTTATATTCCGGAGGACTTCACCTTTATCATACAGTTAGTAGTTTTGAGTGCCATGGGTCTTGTCTCAATATCCTTCTGTAATAGTAGATGCTTCATAGATAGACAAAGTTGAGTAGTTTTCGGTATGTATCTTCTTTGAGGGGTTTTTACAAACTTTGAGTTATCTATTGAGTATTGTTCAGATTATTCTAAAGTTGAGTATTTGAGTTTATCGAATTTAATTCAGTTTTAAGCTTTTGTATGCTTGAGTTAGTCTTCCGCTTGTAGTCAGCCAGGATGAGGGTTCTCGAGTGCCGACCACGTCTAGGGTGTAAACTCGGATCGTGACATATGTCAAATGTTTTACTTTGATATGACTTTTCTTATTTCTATTATATTGTGTAAATGTATATCAAATATCTTGTGTAGAAGCCCTCGGGGTCTTATAAGCCATAGCATGTCTAGGGTGTACTTTTGATCATGACATACTTATAAACACTCCTTTTTAAACTAATAGTTAATTGAAAAAGAATTTTGGAGAAGCTATTTCTCAAAATAAATATGCTCAAATAATTGGTAGTCTAATACATTTTTTGAATTTTACTAGACCTAATATAGCTTATGTTGTGTGTAGATTGAGTAGATATATTCATAATCCTAATAATGATCATTGAAATGCATTGATAAGACTTTTGAAATATTTGAGAGGTATCATGAATTATGATATTAAATATAGTGGATTTTCCACTGTACTGAAAGGATACAATAACACTAACTAAATCTCTGATTCAGATGAGACAAAATCCACTTATGGTTATGTATTTATCCTTGGTGGGGTGCCATAACATGAAAATAAGCTAAATAGACCATAATTGCTAGATCAACTATGAAATCTAAATTTGTTGCATTAGAGTTGGATGTTAATGAGCAGTGGCGGACCCAGGATTTTTGTTCAGGGGGTTCGAAAAATAAAAGTATAAACGTGAAATAAGCCTTTGGAAATGGAAACCTTGAATTCTTATGGGTTTAAAACCAAACTTTTAGCACATTTTTTAAAGTAAAAAAAAAAACTAAAAAAACAGAACTGAAAATTAAAAAAAAAAACTGAAACTGAATAAGAAAAAAATAAAACGCTTTCACTGGGATTCGAACCAGTGACGTACATCATAATTTTGGGGGTACTTGCCACTATGCCATCAGTTTCTCTTTGCTATTGAGGGGGTTCAAAATATATATATCTACAGAAATACAAAAAATTTACCTTATATATACCGTGTAATTTTTTGCCGAGGGGGTTCGGGTGAACCCCCTCGATACAACGTGGGTCCGCCCCTGTTAATGAGGATGAATAGTTGAGAAACTTCTTAGCAAATATTCCAATTGAAATAAAACCAACATCTTCTGTATCTATACATTGTAATTTCCAAGCAATGATAGTTATAGCAAATAATAAATCTTTCAATGGGAAAAATAAATATATACATTTGAGACATAACATGATACAACATATGCTAAGAGATGGACTAATTTCCATAGATTATGTGAAGTTAGAAATGAATTTGTTCAATCCCCTCACTATATCTTTGCAATGGAGAGTGATATCTGGAACATCAAGGGGAATCATAAGATTTTTGTCAACTTGAAAAAATCAACAATGATGGTAACCCGATCTATGTGATTGGAGATATCATGAATTAGGTTCATATGGGTAATAACAAGTCATTAGTTGATTAAACGGTGCACTATAAAATATGTCCCTTCCTATGGTGTGTGAACATAGTGCAATACAAAGTGAGGTTGATTAAAATCTTAATGTAATTCATATCCTTTATAGGTGGTGTATTTCTCTGTAAAATACACTTGATTAATGGATCTATATGAGTGTGGAGTGGGGCTGCTCCTATGAAATTGTGACAAATTTCTAGTGCACTCATGAATACTTGGCACACACATGACTTAGTGGCACAAAACCGCGATGAATAACAAAGTGTCTGGAGGCATAATGTGATAGATAAGACGTTGAACTTACAAAAGCTTGATTCATAGAAGATTTAAACTTCACCAACAATTCTGTAAGTTTAATCTTATTTTGTCTAGGTCCAAGAGACACCAGATTCGACGCATTATTCTCACTTTGAAAACCCAAAAAAAAAGTCTTAATTTTTATCTATCTTCTTTTTGAGACAACTGGGGGATTGTTAGGAAAAACAATTATTGGCAGAAAATTATTCAAAAAGGTGTATTATTTTTGGTCAAAATAGTGGTGTTGCCTAACGTTCCAGTTCTTAATGACCAAAATAGTACTGTTGACCAATGTTCCAATTCTTCTTTTTAATATAGCCATCATTGACTTTATGACATTTATCTTCCATTTCTTTATTACTTTTTGGAATGTTGGCAGATGGAGTTTTGATACTCTTTCCTTTTACTATATATACTTCACCATTGCTGATAGTGGAGAACGAGAAAAACACATCAACAATTTCTTCATACCTCTTTTATATTTCTTGGGTATTTTTGTTATAAATTTTTTGTTGTTCATGTTCCTAGATTATTCTAAAAGAACTTATTGAATCCTAAGGGATACACTACCTCAAAAATGATCTTTAGCAGTAATTAATTAACAACAATAACTTAATTGCCACTAAATATGTACTTTTAACGGCAATTAACACTCTTTATATATGTCAATGGATCCAATAACAATTAACTAATGTTGGTAAAAACTTTAACACTCTTTGTTAATGTGCATATTTATTACCGCTAAAAGATGTTTTAGTTGTAGTGATATATTATACCGGTGAAATATCATAAGAACAATGACTTACACGCCTGGAGCTATCAATAATCCGTGATTGTATGACAAGATTCGCAACATGCTCTATGGACAATGTCTACGGAGAAGATCGGTACGAAGAGCCACCAACTCCAATGGGTGGCTGAAGTCATTGCGCTTGGTCATCCAACATGGGACACATTGGGTGGTGAGATATCTAGACAAGACCTCCAGTTTGAAGCCAAGTTATTGCTTGACTTTGTTTTGTCCCAATTAATTCCATCTCAGAATGAAGAAAAAGTCCACATTGAGGCGCTCATACATATAATACTATGTATTGGGCAAAATTTTGCATGTAAATTTGGAAAATTGTATATATATTTACTTGGGAATAAAGATATCCAACTTTTAACATCATACTCAAAGATATCCAACATTATTCAGATTTAACCTCATACCCAAAGACATCCAACTTTATTCAGAATAAAGATATCTCTATTTGCATGTAAACTTGGGAATTGTATGGGATCATGATCCACATATTATTCAGATTTAACCTCATACTTATTTCCAAATAATTCTATTCGGAACATCAGTAATGAGAATGGGAATAGATAATAGTAATAGATAAACGGTTCTAAACTGCATATATGAAGAGAAAAAAAAACCCAATATATGTCAACTACTAATTGGAAAGTGACTGCTGTTCATTAGAATAATAATAATAAAATAAAAAAAAAAAACACAACCACCACCTAAAATATATTTATATACAGGATTATTAGCTGTTAATCCACAAAAGGGATTCTTTATTCAAATTGTTGTCTATCTTGCTTCTAGTGGTCCATAAACAAATACTAGCAAAAGAAGACTTATCAAGAACTTGGGTGTAGAGGAACAAGAAGACGACTTTGTGAAGGATCATAGCAATGATGGCCGATCCTGTAATTGGAGCTACTCTTCAAGTTGTGCTTGAGAAGTTGCTTTCTCTAACTATCGAGGAGCTCAAAAGCTTAAGGAACTTCAACAATGATCTGGAAATGCTGATACAAAATGTATCTTTGATCCAAGCTTTCATTCATGACGTTGAAAGACCACAAGTTGAGAAACAGGTTGTGGAACAATGGCTCATGAGGCTTGAGAGAGTTGCTGAAAATGCTGAAAATGTGTTTGACCGATTAAGATATGAATCTCTCAAAACAAAAGTGATGAACATCAGAAACAGCCCAGTGAAAAAGGTCCGTGACTTCTTTTTTCATACTTCTTTTAAGTGCAAAATGTCTCGAAAAATCAACAACGTCACTCAAGAGTTGATGGCTATCAATAAGTTAGCCAAACACCTGGGTATCCAATCACTGATAGTTCCTTCTCCGCAAATACTACAAATTCGAGAAACAGATTCCTTAGTAATTATTTCGGATGTTGTTGGGAGAGATAAGGATGTTTCTGATATAAAGGAGAAGATTTTGAACATGAGAGAGGATGTTGTTCTGTGCACCATTCCCATAGTAGGTATGGGGGGTTTAGGGAAAACAACAGTGGCCAAAAGAATTTTTAATGATGAACAGATCGAGAAACACTTTGAAAAGAGAGTTTGGTTGTGTCTACCTGAAATGTCGGAAATGAAGAGCTTTCTTGAACTGATCCTCGAATCATTGACAGAGAGGAAACTTGAGGTTCAGAGCAGAGATATAATAGTCAAGAAACTCCGAGATGAACTGACAGGAAGAAAGTATTTGCTTGTCCTGGATGATTTGTGGCGTGTTGACCCAACACTGTGGCATGAGTTTGTGGACACCTTGCGAGGAATAAATACATCTCGAGGAAACTGCATTCTTGTGACTACCCGTATGGAACTGGTGGCGTCTGCAGTAGCAGTAGGACCTCATATGTTGGAAAAATTAACAGAACATCATTGCTGGTCAATTTTCAAACAAAAAGCATTCGTTGATGGGGAAGTTCCAGAGGAAATAATGAGTACGGAGAAAAGGATTGGTGAAATGTGCCAAGGTCTACCTTTGGCTGCAAGTGTGTTAGGAGGCCTCCTACGCAACAAGAAAAAACATGAATGGCAGGCAATTCTTGATGGCAATCCCCTTGTTCCACTTGATCAAGATGATAATGGAGAAAATAGCTTAAAGAAAATTCTAAAACTCAGCTTTAATTATCTACCATCTCCACACCTGAAAAAATGTTTTGCTTACTTTGCAATGTTTCCAAAAGATTTTGAGTTTGAAAAAGACCAACTTATCCAACTCTGGATGGCAGAAGGATATCTTTGTCCATTTCAAGATGCCGTTCTAATGGAAGATGTTGGGAATAAGTTTTTTCAACTTTTGTTGCAATATTCCTTGCTGCAAGATGTGAAGCTAGATGAGCACAGTAATATAACACACTGTAAGATGCATGATCTTGTGCATGATTTGGCTGGAGATATTTTAAAATCTAAATTATTTGATCAAAAGAGCATCAAAGGAGAAAATCTGTCTCAAGTGCGATACTTTGGATGGGACTCACCAAGGGATCAAATAGATAAGATAAATGAGCCAGGACGTTTGTACACATTGTTCTGGAGATGCAATTCTGTACCTGAAGATGTGTTATTGAGTTTTAAGTTCTTGAGAGTTTTAAATTTGTCCAAGTCAGGTATGTGGGAGTTGACAGCTTCAGTTGGCAAGCTAATACATTTGAGATATCTTGATCTCTCTAACACTAATATCAAAGCTTTGCCTGACTCCATATGCAAACTCTACAATTTGCAAACGTTAAGAGTCAATAACTGTTATTATCTTGAGGAACTTCCGGATGAGATGGGAAATATGATAAGTTTGAGACATATATATTGCAAACCTCTTCATAATAAGCATTTTCGGATGCCATTTAACATGGGGAAATTGACTTGTCTTCAGACCCTACAATATTTCGAGGTGGGTATAGAGCAAGGTCGTCGATTAGTAGAATTAGGTCGTTTGGAAAACCTTAGAGGTGAATTGACAATCAGAGGTCTCCAATTAGTTGGTAATAAGGAAGAAGCTCAAACAACATATCTACAGGAGAAACCAAACATCTACAAGCTGGCATATTTATGGTCCCATAATGAACCAGAAGGATGTGAGACTAATGGTGAGCATGTGTTGGATGGCCTTCAACCGCATCCGAACTTGAAAACCTTAGAAGTGGAGGAGTATTTAGGGACTAGATTTCCTTCATGGTTCAATGAAGAATTTATACCAAATTTAGTCAAGTTAAAGTTAATTGATTGCAAAAGGTGCAGAAAAATTCCATTGCTTGGCCAACTGAAATTCCTTCGGCATCTTGAGCTGGTAGGGTTCCATAAAGTGGAGTGTATTGGAACTACATTTTATGCGATTGATGGTAACAATAATGGAAATATCCAAGTGTTCCCGTCATTGAAAGAACTAGTATTGGAGGATATGCCTAGCCTTATTGAGTGGAAGGGAGTGGAATTGATACCAACAACAAATGGTGGTAGAGATGAAGTAATTGGAGTAAGAATGTTCCCTGGGCTTGAGAAGTTGAGGATTACAAAGTGTCCATTGCTAAAAAGTACTCCAAATCAATTTGAAATCCTACGTGAATTAATAATTGAAGGAGTTGACAGTGGAATGCCATTGTTGAACTTGTGCAGCAACTTGACATCTCTAGTAAAACTTGATCTCAGTGATGTGAAAGAGCTCACTTGTCTTCCAGATGAAATTCTACGCAACAATGTTTCTCTTCAATTCCTATCAATCTCAGACTGTGGAGAGTTTCGTGAATTTCCACAAAGCTTGTACAATCTCCATTCTCTTAAGAGCTTAGAAATATCCTTCTGCACCAATTTCAGTTCCTTTCCTGTTCCAAGTGGAGAGAATTATTTGACTTCCCTTCAAAGTCTTCAGTTATTTTGTTGTGATGAACTGACCATTTTACCAAGTGGAATGGTAGAGCATTGTCGGTCTCTGGAGACCTTGTTGGTCAGCTACTGTAACAACTTAGTTTCCTTTCCTTTACATGTCTGGGAAATGCCTTCACTTTCAGATTTGGATATATCAGAATGTCCGAAATTGATAAGTGTACCCACAGGGGGACTTCACCGTCTCACCGGGTTAAGGGCATTGTGTATTGGTCCTTTCTCAGAGATGGTGGATTTTGAGGCATTCCAATTGATATTTAATGGCATTCAGCAGCTGTTATCCTTTCGTAGATTGTATGTGTACGGACGTTTGCACTGGGATTCTCTGCCCTATCAGCTTATGCAACTCTCTTTCCTAACTCATATCCGAATATATGACTTTGGAATCAAGGCTATTCCTCATACACTTGGAAATCTTACTTCTCTTGAAACATTAGAGCTAAGGAGCTGCAAACGGCTACAACATGTGGACTTGTTACATGTCATGCCCAAATTGCGGTATTTGTGGATAGATGATTGCCCATTGTTAGAAGCTCTGATGGATGGAATCGTCAACCTTATTTCTTTGGAAGTGTTAACTTTATCAAAGTGCAAAAAACTAAAGCATCTGCCATCCAGAGATGTCATGCAACGCCTCACCAAATTATGGAGCCTGCAAATTGAAGGCTGCCCACAGTTAAAAGAAAGTTGCACCAAACTGTCAGTGGTTCAAGATTTCTCATCTTCCAGTAATTAACATGGGGTTCACGATCATTCAGAACTTGTGTAAGCCTCTGTTTCTCTTTCAGTTTTTGAATGATTATTTTATCAATGAATCGGGTTTTGTGCCTTACATCATTTTGCACTTCCACTTGAAACCAACTGTTCTTCAAAATCTTCATCATCCATGGAATGTCTATATTCCTTTAAAGAAAGGAACAATCACATATCTTTATGGTTCAAAGAGTCTCCCTGGTTTGCGTGACCTTACATACGTAGTGTTGGTTCGTAAGAAAAATTCTTTGTTGGGCATGATAATCATGCATGCAACAAGAGTCTTTTCCAAAATTTACTCTTTATAATGGGAAATATATTCAATTATTAAGAAATACATGATGATTATGTGTTTTTTTTTTCCTAATATTCCCTTTGGATTTTTCACTCGGAACCTTTTTTTTTCTTACTTCGTTTATGTAGTCCTTGAATATGAATAATTACTCGTTTCTGAAGTAATTTTATGCACAGACTGACATATAGGAACAAGTAATTCAATTGGTGCTCAATAATGACTCAAATGCATTGCAAAAGATTGCTCTAAAATTTATTTCTTTTTTGCAGATCAAATTTTACTGGACGTGCAAAATGAGATTATCGACCCATTCATGTTTTGTTTGAGTACTGAATAACTTTTTCCCAGAATGAAATCTACATATGTAACATCAAAAAACTAAAAACATTAAGGGTGCTCAATGAGAAACTACTCGGGTCTGTCCTCGGTCTTTGGATGACTGTGTGTTCCTTTTTATTTTCCATGTAAGTTTCTGCAATTTATTTGACCCTTAAAGTCTGATATCTACTCTTCATTTGTAACATCTCGAACTATCAGACTATGGTTTGAATAGTTCCAAGAATTTTAATTTAAATCTTCTGTAAGAATTCTTGTATAATATATGCAATTTGAAATTAGACATAACCTATCAAATTATAGTCCTTCGAGTCTAGTTTCCTACGCATCCAACCGTTGTCAATCCAAATCGAGAGAAAGAAGAGTTGGTAGATTTTACGGCCCGTACATGGCCACATATGGACTGTAAGTCTAAAGCAATGACTAGGCATTGGGACAGATAAATTATGTCCATTATATGGTCCGTATATCAGGTATATGGTCTGTATATCAATATTTCCATAATTTCATAAAAACGCTATTTAAGGTTTTTTTTTTCTCCCTTTTCACTCTTTGGTGGCCCCCTAGAGGTCTCTTACAACATAAATCTAAGAATTTCTACAAGATTCTAACATCAAATCATCTCCTATCTCTAGTGAAATCAAGATGCATCACTCATAGGGTTCAAGACTTGATTTTAAGCAAGACCTACCACCTATCAAAGAGATTATACCTTTTACATCTTTCTTGCTCTGTCTTCCTTGATGTCTGGAGATCCAGCTTTGTCTTCATCAATGTTCCTTGATTCGTGGAGTTCTGTCAATCAAGAGATATTTGAGGATATAGAGTATCTTCTGCTTTCCTTCATTGTGATTCCCTTTTCACTTGATTGATCCTTCCTTGTGATTCGATTTTCGCTTGATTGAATCCTGATGGATTCAATTGGACTTCGTCTAGTTCTGCACTTGAAGGTAAACTTATTGCTATTAATCGAAATCCTTGAATGCTTGGGAGGCTAACACAAACTTCCAACTTAGGTCGTCTCAATAAAAAGTGGATCCCACAACCAAGCTCCGTTTTAAGCAAACTTCCACAGGGAGGCTCTAAATGAGCCAGAAAGCCTCAGTACCCACACCAAAGTTCCTTCTAGAAAAAACGACATTTTAGAGCTAACGAAACCCTTAGAATTCCATTTTAAGGCTTTCTACATGATGTTTTGATCAAATTCAATCGTTCAAAGTTATGAAGCTCCGAAACACTTAAAATTGCACAAAACTCAAACAAATGACCAGGAAACCGAACTGTCTATAGAAAATCTCTAAACGCTAAAAAAAAAATCAGAAAACGAAGAAATGACATGAAGCGTCATTAAATTTTTCAAACTTGGTAGATCAAATTTACATTGATTCCTTATTTTGTTACTTGATATTGACGAATGTTAGTTGATACTAAACGCCCTCCCTTATTTTATATATATGTATGTTGATAATTCAATTTGTTAATCTTTTATTAAATTGTGAAATCAATTAAAGGAAATTCCATCTCCTTTAATACTTGTGATTTGACCCCTACTTCTTAAGTTTGGTATTGTTTTGCATACAACCGCCTATGCCCTTAAAAATGGGATATGGTTGAGCATTTATCATTAATTCCTTACATGTGGCTTAGTTTGGTGTTATCATCCTATTTGGAGTTGATATTTGGCGCTTCAGAATGAGTTTTATGAATCCCTATCTTATATTAGGTTTTGTAACCTTTGTTGTTTTGTCATAGCCGTAGGTTGGCATTAACTGCACTAGGTTTTCACTTGAGTGGTACCTTCAGGCAAGGGCGGATGTACAGTGTTTCCAGGGGGGTCATCCGACCCCCTCGGTAAAAAAATTACACTATATATTTAAAATTGAACCACCTGAATATATATCAAAGGAGTAGCCCAACGGTTGAGGGGGTTCAAGATTTCGCTTAAGTGAGCTTTGGGTCGCGGGATCGATTTCAGGCAACAACATTTTTTTGTTGTAATTTTTAGCAATTTTGCAGGCTTCTTTTTTTTAAATAAAAAAAAAAGTTAAAGATAGGCCAGGTCCATTTTTATTAAACAAAAGGGGCAAAAAACTCCCAGATCAACCCATGTCCACTAAAGGACAACAAAGCCTAAAGCCCTAAATCATTCTTTCTAATTACAGAATCGAAACTACCGTAGCAAAAAAAAATCAGCAAAACAGAGAAATTTTCAACCATGCCTTCAAGATCATATCTTGATAGTTGATGATAAAAAGTAACCTTCCTTATCGTTTCTTCATCTCGTCCTCTGTATTTGATACCCATCGACCCATCTGTAGCTAATTCAACAACCTCTATCCCATTTCCATAGATTGACGGGTTGCTGCCGCATGTTGCTGTTGCTGCCTGCTGCTTGCTGCTTGCTGCCGCTAGTGGAGGAGTGGTGGTCCTCCATGGATTAATTTCATTATCTCCTTCAGGCTCTATCACAGATGGCAACCTCTGTAAGTTTTCTTTTTTGTTTTTTTTTTTTAAAAAATTCAGAATTATATGCTTTGATTCTGGTATTTGTTGATGTGCTATTTTATTTAGCTGATTGAACTCGGATATTCACTTCTCTTAACAATTTTTTATTTTTCATATGAAAATTTCAATTCTATTCACTGATTATGGAAGTTATAATTTTATTTGTTTGGGCTTATTTGTTGATTTTATATGTTTATTATGGACATTCAACATTTGTTCAGTGGATATTAACTTTTATTTATGAGATTCAAACTTTTGTTCATTGTCTATAATTTTGTTTTGGTCCTTATTGCATATTTAATTTTTGTAAGTTCTGACTAAATTTTTATTTTACGATTCAGTCTCAATATTCAGTGAAGAAGTATTTTACACAAGTACCGAAATCAACTTTAGCCTCTCAAAGTCATAGTCA
>JAJOOR010023806.1:0-32313 GCA_036250505.1 Solanum acaule
AATAACATAAACATAATCTAAGTACAATTCCATAAACAAAGGAATCAACCCATAACTTTGCCCATAAGGCCATAATTCTCAACTCATCAATATACCAATAATTCAACATGAATAAGTATAGATATTCATAGGAAACATCAATCCAATCTAATCTAAACATAATTTCACCAATAGAAATCATATTCACAAAGACCCATATCATAGGTCAATTTTTGAGAATTTGGGGATCATGAGTTCTTCAGGAATTCCTTTGAAAACTATCTTAAAAAACTTAATTCCACATCAATTCATCAATAGAATAATTTAGAAAATCGTTGACAAAGGACCCATGGTTAGATTGAAAGTTGGAATTTTGGTCTTTGAATCACTTTTGAAAATCTTTGATAGAACTCCTTGAATGAGAGGTTATTCAAGAATCAACAATTACCATACCTTAATTATTGAAGACCCATTAAATTGAAGAAGAATTTAGTTGAAAACCCATCTTCTAGCTTGAGCGTCATCAAGTTCTTCAATGGAGTTTTTGAGAGAATCTATTTTTGAGAGGGAAGGGTCAATTGAAGAATGGGGTTTAATTCTAGGCATTTGGGGATTTAACCAATTTAAAATACCCTAAATTAGGTATAATAACCATTTATAATAATTCCCAAAAGTACCCAAACTACCCTTCACTTAGTTGGACCTTTTAAACAAGTCAAACTTGAGTTCTATTTTCGCAGATTTAGTCGGAAAATAAGTTCACGATGCAGAGATGTTCCCGCCAGTTTCTGGAAATTAAATTCTGAGATAGTAGAGTCTGCAACGTGTCAGTGACACAAACCAAACTTTTGGCCCTTGGTGGAGCAGGTCCGCGATGCAGAGCCACTCCCTCCATGCACAATATCAAGCTGCCTTGGCAGCTTGTTTAGCCAAGGTTGGGCTCCTCCTCGGGGACCCTTAGGGTGGTCCTCGGGGAGTCGTATCCGATCGTTTTGACCATAAAAACATTTATTAAGACACTAGGGTCACCTCCACTAATTTTAAACTCCAAACAACACATAAAAACATGAACAACATACTAGAACACACCAACACGTAAAAGACTAGTTTCTGAACGTCTTGGTCGTCCCTTGACGTTTGACTTCCAAACTCTTTAAAACTGACTTACAAGGTTATTCTTCATTACTTTAACAAGTTATTAATGCATAAAACCCATGTGTGGCTTTACTTTATCCTACTTCATTTTGAGGGGTGTTACATGTATAAAATGTTTTGGAGTTGAAATATTGTTTTTACACTTATTGTTCTATTTCTTAGGTTATGAGAACTAAGTGGATTTTATGAAGTCCTTCAGGGTTGTATACGCCATGTTACATCTATGGGGTACCATTGGGATGTGACAAACTTGGTAATCATAGCACAAGGCTTAGAATTGTTCTAGGATGTTTCATAAGCCACATCTAGTAGAGTCTTGTTCATAAGTGTGAAGTGTGCCACATTTATGAATGAGAGGCTACAAGATGTTTATGAAACTCCACTTCTTTCAGTACTCTTTAGTCGTACGATAGAGCTTAACTCTATAAATTCTCTCTCCTAATCCTTATCCTATGTTCTTCAGGATATGTCTACTCAAAGGGATTATATTATAAGGAATGTTAGGGAGAATGCGGAACAAGAAGCTCCTCCTCAAGCTTCTCAAGCTTCGGTCGATCCTTTGGCCGAACAAGTAACAAATACAGAGTTTAGGGTTGCTTTTCAAGTGTTGGATCAAGCCATGAGGTATCAAGCCAATAGGGTCGTGGTAGTTCCCGCGAACCCAAATCTAGGTACAGCAGCTTCAAGAGTGATTGACCTCACAAGGATGAATCCTCCAAAGTTTCATGATTCTATGTTTGAGGAAGATCCTTAAGAGTTTATTGATGAGGTCTACAAGTTTTGATGATCATAGGAGTCATGCCAGTGGAAAAGGTGGAGTTGGCCGCTTATCGATTGAAATGTGTCGCTTAAGTTTGGTATATCAAATGGAAAGAAGGGAGACCGGAAGATGCGGGTCCTCTTGATTGGGAGAAGTGTAAGGCTGCTCTTCTTAATAGGTTTTTTCCCCTTGAGATGAGGAAAGCCAAAGATCTTGAGTTTATTAATCTTCGACAAGGAAGTATGAGTGTGAGGGAATATGCTCTAAAGTTCACTCAATTTTCTAAATATGCTCCAACAATGGTTGCGGATTCAATGGCTAGAATGAGAAAGTTCATTTCGGGGGTGTCCGAAATGGTGGTTAAAGAATGCTGAACCGATATGCTTATTAATGACATGGACATCTCTCGTCTTATGGTGCATGGCCAACAAATTGAGGAGGAAAATATTAGGGAAAAGTCTAGGGAGATAAAAAGGGCTAAGATCGGTGATGGTAATTTCTCTCATGCAAGGTTCGATGGACAAGGTCGTCCTAGATTTCGACAAAGGTTTTTCGGTCAAGGTTCTTCCAATGATCCCTTATGTTCAACAAAGATAGGGTGTCTAACCCTAAGCCTCAAGGAGGTAATGGTAGTGAATCTTAATTACCCATGTCTACTTATACTAGGTATGTGGGAGGAAACAGGATGGTAGGTGCCTAGACGACACGGATGGTTGTTATGGATGTGGTAAAAGTGGTCACAAAATGAGGGATTGCTTAATGCTTACGACTAGAGGAAGAGAAGGAAAGCAAGCTACTTTAAGTGGTTCGGGTTCCAATGCTCCCAAGAAAAACAAATTTTATGCACTCTAGTTTCGTGGTGACAAAGAGGGTTCTCCGGATGTGGTTACCGGTATGTTGAAAGTTCTCCAACTTGAAGTATATGCTTTATTAGATCCCGGTGCTACTTTGTCTTTTGTGATGCCATATGTGGATATGAGGTTTGATGTTCTTCTAGATGTGTTGCTAGAAATTGTTTTGTCTCTATTCCTGTTGGTGATTCTACTGTGGCTAAGAGGGTCTATAGAAAGTGTCTCATTTCCTTATCCCATAGAGTTACTCCTGTTGATTTGGTAGGGCTTGATATGTTAGACTTTAATGTTATCCTTGGTACGAATTGGATGCACTTTTGTTATGCTTCCATTGAATGTAGAACTCAGGTAGTCAAGTTTCATTTCCCGAATGAGCCTATCCTAGAGTGGAAAGTGGGAAATTTTATGTATAAGGGTCAGTTTGTCTCTTGTCAAAAATCTAGAAAGATGATTTCTAAGGGTTTCATTTACCATCTTGTTAGGGTGAGGAATGTAGATTCTGAAATCCCTACTCTTGAGTCGTTCCCCGTTGTAAATAAGTTTCCGAAAGTGTTCCCCGATGATTTGCTTGGTACTCCTCTCGAAAAGGAAATAGACTTCGGTATTGACCCTTTCCCAGATACACAACCTATTTCTATTCCTCCTTATAAAATGGCCCCGACAGAACTTACGGAGTTGAAAGAACAACTGAAAGACTTATTGGATAAGGGTTTCATCCGATCGAGTATCTCTTCTTGGGGTGCTCCAAATTTGTTTGTTAAAAACAAGGATGGTTCTCTTTGTATTTTTATTGATTATCGTCAGTTGAACAAGGTAACCATTAAGAATAAGTATCCTTTTCCAATGATAGATGATTTGTTTGACCAACTTCATGGAGCAAGTTATTTCTCTAAGATTGATCTTCGATTGGGTTATCACCAATTGAGGGTGAAGGAAAATGATATTCCAAAAATGGCTTTTAAAACCCAATATGGTCTTTATGAGTTTTTGGTAATATTGTTTGGGTTGACCAATGCTCTCACGGAATTTATGGATTTGATGAATATGGTATTTAGACAATACCTTGATATGTTCATAATTGTGTTCATTGATGATATATTGATTTATTCAAGAAGAGAAAATGATCATATTAACCATTTGAGGATTGTGTTACAAATTCTCAAGGACCAACAACTCTATGAAAATTTTAGCAAATATGAATTTTGGTTAAGGTTTGTAGCTTTGTTTGGTCATAGTGTGTCAAGTAAGGGTATTGAGGTAGATCCTAAGAAGACTGATGCAGTCAAGAGTTGGCCTAGAGCTCTAACCCATTCGGATATTAGAAGCTTCTTGGGTTTGGCCAGTTACTATAGAAGGTTTTTTTAGGGGTTTTCTTCCATGGCCTCTCCTTTTACGGCCTTGAATCAAAAGAATGCTAGGTTTATATAGTCTGAAGCTTGTGAGAAGAGTTTCCTAGAGTTTTAAGATAGACTTACTTCTGCTTCGGTGTTGACTTTACCGGAGGGTACAAACGGCTTTGTGGTGTATTGTGATGCCTCTAGGATTGGGTTGGGATAAGTGCTTATGCAAAATAGTAAATTCATTGCCTATGCTTCAAGAAAACTTAAGATACATGAGAAGAATTATCCTACCCATGACCTAGAATTAGCGGCGGTTGTTTTTGCCTTAAAGATTTGGAGGCATTATTTGTATGGGGTTCAAGTTGATGTTTTTACCAACCATAAGAGTTTCCAATATATGTTTAATCAAAAGGATTTGAACGCCAAAGAAGGTAGCTTGAATTATTGAAGGATTATGACATGAGTGTTCTCTATCACCCCCAGCAAGGCTAATATAGCAGCAGATGCTCTTAGTCGGTTATCTATGGGTAGTGAGGCTCATATTGATGATGGTAAGAAAGAGTTGGTTCGAGATTTTCATAGATTGTCCTGATTAGGTGTTCAATTATTGGACTCCACCAAGGGTGGTGTTATGGTTCACAATGGGTCCGATTCATCTTTTGTCGGATGTGAAAGACAAGCAAGGTCTTGATCCAATTTTGGTAGAATTAAAAGAAGCGGTGCTTTAGAAATTCGTTGAGGCTTTCTCCCAAAGGGGAGATGGTGTCCTTAGATATCCAGGTCAGTTATGTGTTCCAAATTTTGATGAATTAAGGGAAGAGATCTTGTCAGAAGCCCATAGTTATCGATATTCCATTCACCTAGGAGCCACCAAGATGCACCGTGATTTGCAGGAAGTCTACTGGTGGAATGGGATAAAGAAGGATATTGTGGAATCTGTGGCCAAGTCTCCTAATTGCCAACAAGTAAAGGCTGAGAATAAAACAACGGGAGGTATGTCCCAAGACATTGGTATTCCTACTTGGAAGTGAGAAGATTTGAACATCGACTTTATTATGGGTTTGCCTCACACCCGGTGACAACATGACTCAATTTGGGTTATAGTGGATCAGATGATGAAATCGACTCATTTCCTCAAGTCAAGGTTTCTATTCAACGGAGGATTATGCTAAGTTGTACTTAAGAGAAATGGAAAGGTTGTTTTGAGTGCCCTTGTCCATTATTTCCGATCGTGGTACACAATTCACTTCTCAATCTTGGAACTAAGGTTAAGCTTAGTACGGCTTTTCATCCCAAAATCGATGGGCAAGCGGAGTATACTATCCAAAATTTGGAAGATATGTTGAGATCTTGTGTGATTGATTTTAAGGTTAATTGGGATGACCATTTGCCATTGATTGAATTTGCCTATAATAATAGCTATCACTTGAGTATTGATATGGCTCCATTTAAGGCTCTCTATGGTAGGAGGTATATATATTCTATAGGTCGGTTTGAGGTGGGTGAAGTTGCCTTGATAGGTCCTGAGTTGGTACATGAGGCCATTGAGAAAGTTCGGCTTATTAGAGAAAGGTTGAAAACGGCTCAAAGTCGAAAAGAGTCATATGCCGATGCTAGAAGAAGGGATCTTGAATTTGAGGTTCATGATTGGGTTTACTTGAAATTTTTACCCATGAAGGGTGTAATGATGTTTGGTAAACAATAGAAGCTTAGTCCCCGATATGTAAGCCCATATGAGATTTTGAGATGTGTTGGTACGGTTGCTTATTAACTTGATTCGCCTAATAAGTTGACATCGGTTCATCAGGTGTTCCATGTCTCTATGTTGAAGATATGTGTTGGTGATCCGACATCCATTGTAACACCCCGGAAACTAGTAGACTTAACTAGAGCCTCAAGCTAGGGTTCTAGATTTTGATGTATGAGGAATATAGTTCTAGATTAGATTTTCCTTACTTAAAATGAGGGGTTTAGTGGTTGAACGTCAAGGTACATGTTAGACACTGTAATTTAGAAGACCACCTAAGGTTTGGTATAGGGTTACAAGGGAAAATTCCAAGGCCAAGGGGAAAATAAGCCAAAGGCCAAGGCTGCCTAACCTTGGCCAAGTACTGCCCCAGGGTAAACGACCAGTGGTCTTGACCATGTTCTGTGAAGGGGTCCGTGAAGACCCCTTAGCCTTGTGGGAGATGAAACCTTGAGACTTAGCCACTATCCACGGGACCACGAGCCACTTCACGACCAGTGGTCATGACCACGGCTCGTGGGAAGGCTCGTGGTCATGCCTTAGTATTTTGGGAGCTTGGAAAGTGAGGGGAGCTACTGGTCAAGGGACCACGGGCCGTGTTTCCCTTGATGACTCGTGAAGAGGCGCGTGACCCCTTGCAAGGGGCTGCCTAGTCGAGGGTACTTAGGCAAATTCCAAATCGTTTAGTTATTTAATAGGGCCATTTTATATGAGTTTTATTCACCTATATAAGGTATTTTAAGTCATAAGCCCCCAATTTTAAGTCACTTTTCACAAGACCCAAATCAAAACCCCAAATCACTCCTTTATCAAATATTTCTCTCTGTAGAAACCTTCATTGAAGAAGAAGCTAGGGCTTGAAGCTAAGTTCAATAACTAAGGCTCCATTTCTGAAGGCTTGTGCTAGGGCATTGATTAAGGAATGTTTATCTTTGCATCTATGGGTCCTTCCACCCATAGAGTCCCCTAGAAATTCCCTAAATTTGTGAAGAAGAACCCCAATTTAAGCTAGGGTTTCTTGCAATGTGTGCGTATAGTTGGGTCTGACTCCAATTGGTTGGAAAATACTTATGTATGATTAATTTAGTGTTAATTCATGATATTATGATGAATTTATGTGATTTACATTATTACCCTAGTCTAATTGATGAAGATGATTTGTGTGGGTTATTGCCATGGATGGTGAAATTGAAGGTCAAGGTAATCTTCTATAATTAATGCTTTGACTAGTAATTGTTTAGGGCTAGAACCTATATGCCTGAATTGATTTAGAATGATGTGAATGTGATGGTTATTGAGTAGTAATGCTGGATATTGATCTTACATGATGAATTATGACTAGAGTCTCTTGATAAGGAAGAATATGACTAGAATTGCTTAAAGATTAATCTTATGACTTGAGTGTCTTTTAACCTAGATATCAATGATGATATAATGAAGTAAATCTTTGAGAGTAAGGCTTGTAGTAATGAATATTGGATCACTAGGGCTTTGAGAGTAGAATCAATGTGATGAATAAAAGGCTAGCAGGTGGATTTGTAGTGAAAAGCCTATACTCACCTAATCTAATTTATGAAGGCTTGAAAGTATGAAGTGGTAGAACCACTTGAACATGGATTGGTTGTGAAGGACATCCTTCCATGAGATATGAGTGTTAAGCAAGGTTTAACAAGTAAATCTTAGGGTGTTTGCTTGACTCCAAGTGGATATTGATAATGAGATGGAGTGTCACACAAGATAGGGTCCGAGCTCCAAGTAGAAAGGAGAACCACACCTAGTTGATGTGAGGACTATCCAAGTTAAAGGGGGATCTTTTACATAGTAGAATGTGGGTTTTCCCAAAGTTAGGTTTCATGATATGGAAGCCTTCACATAGTTGAGTTAAGGTTTCTAGTAGAAATCTCCATATCCAATGAACTAAGACGTACTTGAAGAAGCATCTCATACTGTTATAAAGCATAATTGAACTAAGACTTACGTAATAAAGTACCTCATAGTGTTCAAGAGTATAAATGGACTTAGACATGCTTAAGGTGGTATCTCATAGGTCCATGTTAATGATGAATATAGACATGCTAAAAGTAGTATCTCATAGGGTTCAATCTAATAATCAACTAAGATGTGCTTAAGATTGTACCTCCTAGTGTTATAAAGTTAAAGAGAGGAACTAGTTCCAAATCAAGAAGTATTAGTATGAGGATATAAAAGTAGTACTTAGCATGAGTAGTATTATGGGATGATATTCTTGCATTGGACAAGTATTATTGAAGGTCATTTAGGGAAAATTTCTTATGAGTGATGTATTTTAAGATAGGGTTGTTCTATAGTTGCCTTCCATGATATGTTTGACTAAGGATGGTAGTTCCCTTGTCTATAAGAAGCAAGTTAATAATGAGGCTAAGGGAGGGTGGATATGACTAATATGATTTCGAGTCTATGCTTAGTATGAAGGGTAGTATGGGATGCCTTTCATGCATTGCACAGGTGTGTCTTGAGGTTACTTAGGAGTATGGTGCCCTTATGGAATACAGAAGCATAGATATTTGACCGTGAATATAGGCTATGATTAAGATGACCAAAAAGGGATACTTGGCTAGGGTAGTATTATGGGATGCTATTCATGCTTTGCACTTGTATGCTTTTGAGGTTGCTTGAGAATGGTTTAATTATGTAGGGATGACTAAGAGTCAATTATGCTTATTATGATTATGACTTATCTCCTATGCTTATTTACTATGTCTTATGTTGCCTTATGATTATATGATGCTTATGTTGTAGATTATGCTATAACTATGTTATTGTCTCTTCTGTGTATGTCTTATGTTGACTAACCATCTTGAGATGTTCTTATGATGTTGTGCTAGGTTTCATACTTGGTACATTTTGTACTAATGTATATTTCCTACATTCTAATCAAATGTAGGGTTTCGTTGATTGAGTTGCTTGAAGGCTAAGTTCCTAAGGTGCAAGAAGAGTTGAAGGATTGGTGAGTCCTCATAGCTTCGAGGACAAACCCATTATGTTCCCTTTATGTCATTTATTTATGTTTTAGACTTTTGTATGGGTTGTGTCCCAAGACTTTTATTTAAGAGTTTAATAGATGGTTTGAGACAAAGGTTTAGTAAAGATTTCCTCTTGTTTATGAAAATGTTTTTGAATGTATGGTTTTAAAGAAGTTTTAAATTTCCCGTACTTTTCTAGTATTTTATGTGGGGTCAAGTCCGCCATGTTACATCTAGGGGGTACCCCTGGGTCGTGACAAACTTGGTAATCAGAGCACAAGGTTTAGAATGATTCTAGGATTGTCTCAAACCACGTATAGTAGAGTCTTGTTAAAAAATGTGAAGCGCGCTAAATTTATGAATAGGAAGCTATTGGATGTTTAGGAAATCTCATTTCTTCATTCTCTAGGTCGTGCTATAGAGTTTAGATCTAGTTGGTCTTTCTCCTAACCTTTGGCCTATGAGTTTTCAGGTTATGGCTAATACTAGGGTAAATGCAAGGAGGGATGAAGAAGACAACAGAGAACAAGAGGTTCCTCTTCAAGTTCCAAAAAAAGCTCATCCACAAGCTCCAAATGACCCTCCAATTGAGAATGACACTCTTGTGGATTTTAGGGCTTCTATACAATTGTTGGCTCAAGCCTTGACGGCGCAAGCCAATAGAGAAGTGGTGGCTCCGGTAAAACCAATAATGGGGATGGCTTCTTCTCGGGTGAGAATTTTTTAGGATGAACCCTCTGGAGTTTTATGGTTCCGAAGTGGAGGAAGATCCTTAAGGTTGTATAGATGAGGTGTATAAGGTGCTTGCCATCATGGGTTTGACTACGGTAGACAAAGTAGAACTAGCCTCTTATCAATTGAGGGATGTAGCACAAATTTGGTATGAGCAATGGAAAGATAGTAGACCGGTAGAAGAAGGCCCAAACGAGTGGGAAGGGTTTAAAGAGGCATTCCTTGATAGGTTCTTTCCCCTAGAGTTGAGGGAACTAAAGATGCAAGAGTTCATAAATCTTAAGCAAGGGGGTATGAGTGTGAAGGAGTATTCCCTTAAGTTCAACCAACTATCCAAATATGCTCCAACCATAATGGGGGATTCAAAGGCCAAGATGAATAAGTTTGTGATGGGAGTGTCTGAATTAGTGGTCAATAAATGTCATTCGGCAATGTTTATCCCTAGTATGAATATTTCCCATCGTATGGTTCATGCCGTACAAATTGAGGAGCAAAAGGTTAAGAAAATGAATAGGGGGGAAGGAGAGCTAGAACCGATGATGGGAACTTTCCCAATGGTAAGTCCGATAAACAAAGTAGGTCTAAGTCTAGACAAAAGTATTCCAGCAAAGTCTCTCCATTTCCTAAGCCTACTTGCACCGAGTGTGGGAGTCACTATGGTAAGTACCTTGTCGGCATGGATGGTTGCTATGGGTGTGGAAAGGATGGGCTTAAAATGAGAGATTTCCCGGTTCTTAAGGCTAAAGGAAGAGAGAGTAAGAAAGTTGACTCTAGTGGTGTTGATGAGGAGCCTCAAAAGAAGAATAGGTTTTATGCTCTCCAACTTTCCGAATTTCTTGTCTTTTGTGACTTGTTATGATGGACTTGAAGTTGTCTTTAATATGAATGATGCTTCATTGTTGCCTTATGTTATGAATTATGTTTAGAAGAGGTTGTGTAGGATTACTCCCAAGGGGTAGATAGTGTCCCTATCTAATGAGGTCATTGTGTGATTGTGCGTTGCCATGAGTTCCTTATATGGATGTTCATGAAAATGCTTAGGTTTTGTTAGAAATGACTTATATGCATGGTTTTTTTCTCATGTTGTAGTGCATTGACTAGAGTTGCATATAGACTTCATGAGATGAGTATATGAGCATGCCTTAGTGTTGGAGTTGAAAGATTCCTCCTTGAATGAATGATTTTGGGAGTAAATTGCATATGGGCTCCATGAGAGTATGTTTAGCATGTTATGACTAGGAGATTGTAGTTCCTCCTTGAATATGACTAGTTATGAGAATGCCTTGCATAAATGGGTTGTTTGATAAAGTTCCTACTTCCTTTTGTTGTATTGAGTATGTTAAGTGGGACTTGAAGTTTTCCTCCTTGTTTATGTGCATTAGATATGTTTCATGCAGGACGGGCTGCTAGTCTAGAGTCTTTTCCCTTAAGAAGTGTTTAGAATCGTCATTCGAGGACGAACGTTCCCAAGGAGAAGATATTGTAACACCCTAGAAACTAGTAGACTTAACTAGAGCCTCAAGCTAGGGTTCTAGATTTTGATGTATGAGGAATAGAGTTGTAGATGAGACTTCCCGTACTTAGAATGAGGGGTTTAGTGGTTGAATGTCAAGGTACATGTTAGACCCTGTAATTTAGAAGACTACCTAAGGTTTGGTATAGGGTTGCAAGGTCAAATTCCAAGGCCAAGGGGCAAATAAGCCAAAGGCCAAGGCTGCCTAACCTTGGCCAAGTACTATCCCAGGGTTCACAACCAGTGGTCTTGACCATGGTCCATGAGGACCTCTTAGCCTTGTGGGAGATGAAGCCTTGAGGCTTAGCCACTGTCTAAGGGACCACGAGCCACTTCATGGCCAGTGGTAATGTGGGAAGGCTCGTGGTCATGCCTTAGTATTTTTGGAGCTTGGCAAGTGAGGGGAGCTATTGGTCAAAGGACTAGGGGCACAACCACGGGCCGTGGTGCCCTTTACCGCTCGGGAAGTGGGGAGTAACCCCTGGCAAGGGTCTACCTAGACGAGAGTACTTAGGTAAATTCCAAATCGTTTAGTTAATTAATATGGCCATTTTATATGAATTTTATTCACCTATATAAGGTATTTTAACTCTTTAGCCCCCAATTTTAAGTCACTTTTCACAAGACCCAAATCAAAACCCCAAATCACTCCTCTCTCAAATATTTCTCTCTCTAGAAACCTCCATTGAAGAAGAAGCTAGGGCTTGAAGCTAAGGTCAAGAACAAAGGCTCCATTGCTAAAGGCTTGTTCTACGACATTGATTAAGATATGATTAGCTTTTCATCTATGGGTTCTTCCACCCAGAGAGTCCCCTATAAATTCCCCAAATTTGTGAAGAAGAACCCCAATCTAACCTAGGATTTCTTCCAATGTGTGGGTATAGTTGGGTATGACTCTAATTGGTTGGATAATACTTATGTATGATTAATGTAGTGTTAATTCATGATATTATGATGAATTTATGTGATTTACATGATTACCCTACTCTAATTGATAAAGATGATTTATGTGGGTTATTGCCATGGATGGTGAAATTCAAGGTCAAGGTGATCTTCTAGAATTAATGCTTTGACTAGTAATTGTCTAGGGCTAGAACCTATATGCATGAATTGATTTAGAATGATGTGAATATGATGGTTCTTGAGTAGTAATGCTTGATATTAATCTTACTTGATGAATTATGACTAGAGTCTCTTGATAAGGAAGAATATGACTGGAATTGCTTAAAGATGAATCTTATAACTTGAGTGTCTTGTAACCTAGATATGAATGATGATAGAATGAAGTAAAGCTTTGAGAGTAAGGCTTGTAGTCATGAATATTGGATCACTAGGGCTTTGATAGTACAATCAATGTGATGAATAGAAGGCTAGTAGGTGCATTTGTGGTGAAATGCCTATACTCACCTAATCAACTTTATGAAGGCTTGAAAGTATAAAGTAATAGAATCACTTGAACATGGATTGGTTGTGAAGGATATCCTTCCATGAGATATGAGTGTTAAGCAAGGCTTAACAAGTAAATCTTAGGGTGTTTGCTTGGCTCCAAGTGGATATTGATAATGAGATGGAGTGTCACACAAGATAGGGTCCGGGCTCCAAGTATAAAGGAGAACCACACCTAGTTGATGTAAGGACTATCCAAGTTAAAGGGGGAACTCTTACGTAGTAGAGTGTGGGTTTTCCCAAAGTTAGGTTTGATGAGATTGAAGCCTTCACATAGTTGAGTTATGGTTTTTAGTATAAATCTCCATATCCAATGAACTAAGACGTACTTGAAGAAGCATCTCATACTGTTATAAAGCATAATTGAACTAAGACTTACTTAATGAAGTACCTCATAGTGTTCAAGAGTATAAATGGACTTAGACATGCTTAAAGTGGTATCTGATAGGGTCCATGAAAATTATGAATCTAGACATCCTAAAAGTAGTATCTCATAGGGTTCAATCTAATAATGCACTAAGATGTGCTTAAGAGAGTACCTCCTAGTGTTCTAAAGTTAAAGAGAGGAACTAGGTTCCAAATCAAGAATTATTAGTATGAGGATCTAAAAGTAGTACTTAGTATGAGTAGCATTATGGGATGCTATTAATGCATTGCACAAGTATGACTTAGGGTCATTCAGGGAGGATTTCTTATGAGTGAAGTATTTTAAGATAGGGTTGTGCTATAGTTGCCTTCCATGATATGTTTGACAAATTGTGGCAGTTCCCTTCTCTATATGAAGTAAGTTAATAATGAGGCCAAAGGAGGGTGGATATGACTAAGATGACTTCAAGGCTATGCTTAGTGTGAAGGGTAGTATGGGATGCCTTTCATGCATTGCAAAAGTGTGTCTTGAGGTTACTTAGGAGTATGGTGCCCTTATGGAATAGAGAAGCTTAGAGATTTGACCATGAATATAGGCTATGATTAAGATGACCAAAAAGGGATACTTGGCTAAGGTAGTATTATGGGATGCTATTCATGCTTTGAACTTGTATGCTTTTGAGGTTACTCGAGAATGGTTTTATTATGGTAGGGATGACTAAGAGTCAATTATTCTTATTATGATTATGACTCATCTCCTATGCTTATTTACTATGTCTTATGTTGCCTTATGATTATATGATGCTTATGTCGGAGATTATGCTATGACTATGTTATTGTCTCTTATGTTTATGCCTTATGTTGACTAACCATCTTGAGATGTTCTTATGATGTTGTGCTAGCTTTTATACTTGGTTCATTTTGTACTAACACATATTTCCTACATTCTAATCAAATGGAGGGTTTCAGAGATTTAGTTGCTTGAAGGCTAGGTTCCTAAGGTGCAAGAAGAGTTGAAGGATTGTTGAGTTCTCATAGATTCGAGGATAAACCCATTATGTTCCCTTTATCTCATTTCTTTATGTTTTAGACTTTTGTATGGGCTGCGTTCCCAGACTTTTATTCAAGAGTTTAGTAGATGGTTTGAGATAAAGGTTTAGTAAAGACTTCTGCTTGTTAATGAAAATGTTTTCGATTGTATGGTTTTAAAGAAGTTTTATATTTCCCGTACTTTTCTAGTATTTTATGTTACGAATATGCTAAGGGCTTGTATGAGACCCCATCGGGGTCAAGTACGCCATGTTATGTCTAGTGGGTACCCATGGGTCGTGACATCCATAGTTACCTTAGAAGGGTTGGGAGGTGATGAAAGCCTTTCATATGAGGATGTTCCAATTGAGATTTCTGATTGGCAAGTCAAAAAGTTGAGAGACAATGAAGTTGCTTTCGTGAACGTGTTATGGAGGAATTATTTAGTTGAGGGTGCTACTTGGGAAGTCAAGGCCAACATGATATCCTCATCTCTATCATTCTAATCCTACTTTAGCTTGAGGTAATGAGTTCCTCATGGTTTGTTCTATGTTTAGGGGGTCATGTGTGTTTTGTGTGTTTTCATGATTTCCATATGTTATGCATGTTCATGAAAAAGCCCAAGTTTTGATAAATTATTTATATGGTTTATTTTCCTCATGCTGTTGTGTATTAAGTTTGAGTTGCCTATAGACTTTATGAGATGAATTTATGAACATGATTTAGGTATGCTTTTTGAGAATGAATTGCATATTGACTCCATGAGATTGTATTGAGCATGCTTTTAGCTTAGAGAAGGTAGTACCTTTTTGAACATGAGTATTGTGTAAATTTCATCTATATTGGGTTGCTAGATGTAGTTCCTACATCCTTATGATGCATTGAGTATATTTAACTTGGAATTAATGTTTCCTCCTTGATTTTGTGCATAGGCTGTTAGACTTAGTTTCACCCATCTTATGATGTTTTAAGAACGGCCTAGCTTGGGGTCGATAGCTCCTCCTTGGTTATATGCATTTTAATGAAGTTGCATTTTTAGGTTGGGTTGTTAGTTCCTCTCCTACTCTTTTAGAACCAGTTTGATTCTCATTCAACGACCAATGGTCCTAAGAGGGAGATATTGTAACACCTCCTATCTGAAATAGGTCAAATTACAGCTTTCGAGGTGATGAAGCAGTCAAACCACATTGGCCACCCATGGCTCGCGAAAGGGACCACGGAGCGTAGGAGTGGTCCGTGGTTGGCCTCCCTAGCAGTGGTCTAAGGGCCAAGAGCCTAAACAGACTAATGGAGCGTTTGTTAGACCACGGTCCATGGTTAGGGTCTGTGGTTTGAAGCTCCAAAATCCATTCTCTAATGACCAAAGACAGTCCACCAGGATGGATCGTAGGTCAGACCACGGTCCGTCGACTGAGTCCGTTGGTGGTCAGCTGGCAGTTATATTCAGGGTTAGTTGGTCCTTTCCTAATTAATTAGTTCCTATACTATGTCATTTTGCCTATGTTTAGGACCCCTATATAAATCTTTTTACCCCCAAATTCACCTCATTCTCTTCATTCTTCCAAATTCACAAAAGAAAAACTCTCAATTAATTCTCTCTCTAGAACTTGAAGAAGAAGAAGAAGAAGAAAAAGAAGGATTCATCTAGGGTTTCAAGCTAATGTCTCAATTCCTCCATTTAAGGCTAGTAATTGGATTCAAGGTATGATAATTTTCATCCATGGAGTTCCCAAATTCCTCTATTCCAAAAGGTAGAATTCCCCAATTAAGTTAGGGTATTCTTCGATTACCATGGGTTCTTTTCATTATTGATTTGAATAATTGAATTATGATCTTCTAACCATGAATTGATTATTTACGATGATTTTTTGATGATTTCCCCATGAACCCATGTAATCCCCATGTTTTATAGTTATGAACCATATGATGTGGGATTTTGATCTTCAAGAAAGAGTTTTATGAAATTAAGCATGTATTGCAAGCTTTAAATTTATGATGAAATCCATACCTAAACTGTGTTTTCTATGTATTGAATATTGAAAGTAGGCTTTTGACCTCAAGAGGTAAATTATGAATTTATGCATTTTCTTATAAAATCTACGCAATGTTTTAAGCGTTCTTTGAGAGTAAAGTACCAATGATGATGTTGTTGTTGTGTTATTGAAAGGATATTCTCATAAACACATACTAGCATGATGTTAAAGGTTTTCTCACTTATAAAGGATTCTTAGGTTGAAAGACTTTCTCACCTAATTGAATCAAAGAGTAAGAGTTATCCTAATGAACTAGCTTGGATTGGTTGTCCAAGGACATCTTTCCATGAATCATCAGTTAAGTCAAGACTTAATAACTATTATGTGGGATTTATTCTTAGCACCGAGTGGATATTGATGGTGAGATGGAAGCTCTCCCGTAGTAGAGTCCGGGTTTCTAGAAGCAATCTCTTGAGATGGAAGCTCTCCCATAGTAGAGGTCGGGAATCTAGTAGCATTCTCCTTATCCCTTAACTATGTGCCCCCATAGGTTGATTAGCTAGTGGATCCACTTAAGCTAGAAGTTCATGGTCCTTACCTTGGCAAGTAGGACAATCCTCTTCGGTGTGGGACACACTGGGGGTCATGTTATAGCTCACATGGTCTCTATGTCAGTTAAGGCTAATTTACCACATTAATAATGAACTAAGGTTACTCAAGGAGTATATCATATGTGTTCAAAGTCTTTATGAAGTTAGCTTGCATTTGACCATGTTTTTATGAAATATGTTTTCTAACCTTCTTATATCATGTTTTAACTTGGTCAATTGCATGTCATGAAATGAAATGTCCCTTTTTGCATGTTTTAAATGTTTTTTGCATGGCTTTCATACATGGTACATTGTTTGTACTAACGCATACTCTTGCCTACATTTCCCCAAATGTAGGGTCCGACAGTCAGGGTCATCAATCTCGTGGCTAGTGGTTGATTCGAGATATTTCCAATCCTTGGTGAGTCCTCATGCTTCGAGGACGGAGTTTATTGTTTTCAGTTTCTTCCATGTATTTTTTCTTTTGGACATCTTGTATGGGCTTGGCCCAATGTCATTCTAATGTATTAGATGACTATGATGAGCCATGAATTTAGATTTCCGCTTTCTTTATAAAATGTTTTGGACTTGAAATATTGTTTTTACTTTTATTGTTCTATTTCTTGTGTTATGAGAACTAAGTGGCTTTTTGTCACGACACAGGGGTACACCCTAGATGTAACATGGTAGATAGAACCCCGAAGAACTCCATGTAAGCCACTTAGCATATCATAACATAAAGCAATAGAAATGACGCGGAAATTTAAAACATTTTCCATACAATCAAAGTCTTTTATAAAAGCAAACAGAAGTCTATAACACTTTGTCTCAAACAATCTAATACAACTTGAATAAATCTTTGGGACGCAGCCCATACAAAAGTCGAAAACATAAAAGATAGCCATAAAGGAAAGTTGATCAAATCCTCGATGCTATGAGGACTGACCAAGTCTTCAATCCTTGCTACACTATGAGCCTAGCCATGGGGATGAAACTCAATATTGCCGGACCTTACATTTGATAAGAATGTAGGCAAGAGTATGCGTTAGTACAAAATGTACTAAATATGATAGCTAGCATAACATCACAAGAGCATAACAACATGATCATAAGAATAATCTCCTATATAGGCATAATATAAGCATTAGTCAACATAAGGCATAATCCATAAACATATGAGATACATCATATTCATAAGCATGGCCATTTCTGAGATCTTCATAACATAAGAGAACTATTTCTCAAGTAACCTCAAGTCATACTTGTGCAATGCATGGATAAGACCCCATAATCTCACCCACACTAAGTACCACTTTTAGGCCATCATAATCATACTTACCATCTTTGGATCCCATCCTTAGATTACTTCTCATAGGTATAGGAACCTTCACCTTTAGTCCAACTTATCATGGAAGGCAACTATAGAAACAATCAAAGCTAAGCATACAACATATAAGAGAACAGTTCATAAGTAGCGTCAAGTCATACTTGTGCAATGCATGGATAAGACCCCATAATCCTACCCATACTAAGTACCACTTTAAACCATCATACATAAATTATTACTATTTATCATTTCTAGACTACCACGGAATAGAACCCTATTAGGCTAGACCAAGCTACCAAGGGAATAACACCATACTAGGCTAGACCATGCTACCAAGGGAAAACACCATACTAGGCTATACCAAGTTAATCATCTAGCTAACATAACTACATTATGCTAATCCAAGCTACCATGGAAAGCATACTATCATGCAAGTCCAAGCTATTCAAGGAAGGATACTATTGCTCCATCCTAGCTACCATGAATTGATTTAGCCTAACCAATTCATGCTACCATGCAAGTATTCGATGATACTAGTGCAAGCTATCCTTAGGAAGGGTATTATTACTCAATCCAAGGTTACCATAAGGTCTTATTATCAAGCTACCATGAAGTGGTCTTGTCTTACCAAGTCAAGTTATTCATGAAGGGACTTCATAACACAACTCCAAGCTAACTTAACTAAGCATACTTTGATTCAATTTAGGTTAGAAAACCTCTCAACCTAGAATCATTCTATGTGAGAGAACCTTTCATTTCCTATCATATTCATGCCTTAGTGTGTATGTGAGAATAACCTTTCAACAACACAAGAACTAGACCATGAGCATATTCACTTTACTCTCAAAGTGTTCATAAAGCATGTACATAGATTCTATAAGAAAATGCATAATCTCATACATTCATAATATAGGTCATGTGGGTAAACCTTCCACAACAATTCTATCTATAATCAGCATTCATCATATAGCTTCCCTCTCAAAGCCCTACTATTCTTAACTCATCATGTTAGCTTTACTCTCAAGCCCTACTAATCATGATCCATCACATATACATTATTCTAATTCAATTCATGTCTACATGCTTTTATTCTTGAACAATTACTATACATATCACCAATTCTAGAAGATCATCTATGAATCCTCAATTTCCCTTCACAAGGCATAAACCCACATTACTTAAATTTCATCAATTAGACTAGGGTTAACCATGGAAAACATCTAATATCGTCATAATAACATCATTCACTACTAATTCAATCATAAACAATCAATATCCACTCAATCGGATCCATATTAAACTTAACCCACAATATTGGAAGGAACCCTAACTTGAATTAAGGATTTCATCTTCACAATTGTGGAATAACTAGGGGACTCCATGGATGAAAGAATCCATGGATGAATAAGCTATCATACCATGATTATAAATCCCTCACAAAGCTTGGAAGATTGGAGAAAGTTGACCTAGCTTGATTCTCTTCTTCTTCTTCTTCTTCTTCTTCACTTTCTAGATGCTATCTTCAAGGCATGGAACCCTTTGTTTGCCACCAACACTAGCTCAAGGACCTCTAACTTCATTAATAAACCTTGCATCTTGTGAAGGTCTCAAGCTTGACTTCGCATGAACGGCCTTGGTTCCATCCTAATTGCATCATTCTCTCCTTCTTGAACATAATTTGTCCTCATATTCGACGGATCATCATCATCAAGAGTTGGAGATGGAGACAATTCACACACATTGAAAGTGTTGTGCACTTGATATTCCGAAAAAATGTCAACCTTGTAGGACTTATCATTGATCCTTTCAAGCACTTGAAATGGAACATCACCTCTTGGCATCAATTTCGTCTTTCGATTAGTGGGAAATCGCTCCTTGAGAAAGTGCACCCACACTCAATTACCCAGTTCAAGCACAACCTTCTTACGACCCTTGTTCGCCTTTTTGGCTACTTATTGGTTCTTCTTCTCTATGTGATGTGACGACCCAAGGTACTTCCTAGATGTAACAAGGCATATAAGACCCTGAGAGGACTCATACAAGACACTTAGCATATCATAACATAAAGTAATAGAAATGGTGCGGGAATTTCAAACTTTCCAATACAATCAAAGTCTTTTATAAAACGAGCGGAAGTCTAATAACATTGTCTCAAACCATATAACATAAATAATAAAATATTGGGACACAGCCCACACTATAGTCCAACAAGAAAAGAAAGACATAAAAGATAAAGGGTGATCCAATTATCGAATACTATGAGGACTCACCAAAGTTTCACTTCCTTGATCACTAAGAACCTAGCCACAAGTGTGTGAATCGGGAGCGCCAAACCCTACATTTAATAAGAATGTAGGCAAGCGTATGTGTTAGTACAATCAAGTACTAAATATTATGGCTAACATAAACAACATAATCATAAGCATTATTCAACATAAGACATAAGGCATAATCATAATCAATACATAATAAGTATCATAATGAAAGAGGGATACTTTCTTAAGTAACCTCGCCTATCCTTAGCCAAGACATAGGTAATCCGCCTCTAGTCAAGCTCACATCATGGAAGGCATATCTAGCAACACTCCAAGTCAATCAACTTCATAACATAATCACTTCATTCATACTTATTTTAAAGACATGGGAATTCACCTCAATGGCTAGTTCGTAAAGGCTAATGGGTATTCGCCTCTTGCCCTACTTACTTTTAGATTGCAAGTACTCGCCTCCACAACCTCATCACATGATGTGGATACTCGCCTCCACATCATTTCATAAGGAGAATGGGTACTCACCTCCATGTCCATTCATCATAGTAAGAACGTGGGGACTCACCTCTTGTTCAAGTCTAAAAAGTGTATGAAATCACCTCATATCCTTACACCTCAGAACGTGGAGGTCAAGGGTAATCGCCTCTAGCCTCATCATTCATTGAGGATTTTAGTCTAGATTCATTTTAGGTTAACAATCCTTTCAACCTAGAATCATTCATGTGAGTAAACCTTTCACATTCATTCAATCATGCTTATCAATTCATCATGTGAAGTATCCCTTCCACTTTATAACATTAATCAATCAACAATTCATAGTCTAGGCTTTACTCTCAAAGCACTACATCTCATGATCATCATCTATGCTTTACTCTCAAACAATTAACAACATATTAATCATATATGCTTCAATCTAAAGTAATTCTAGTCATAAATCATCAATCCTATAAGGAGATATCTAAGCCATAGAGTTTCCCCCACATGGCATAAAACCCAACATGCCAATTCAACATTAAAATCATAGGATAGGCATGGATACATGTAATTTCATCCTAAATACATGCAATTCTATCAATTCAATCATAAACAATCATCATTCACTCAATTAGATCAACATTCATCATAACCCACAACAATGGAAGAAACCCTAGCTAGAATAGGGAAAATTCTTCTTTAAATTGTGGAATTCTAGGGGACTCCATGGGTGGAATGATCCCATGGATGAAAAGTCAGCATACCATAGTCACAAAGCCTATCACAAGTTTGATGATTGGAGACTTGAATTTGACCTAGCTTCCTCTTCTTCCTTCCTCTTCTTCCTTCTATAGAGAGAATATTTTAGAGGAGTTTTGGGAATTCTTGTGGAATTTGAGAGAATGACTTAGTTGGGGGTATTTTGGGGGTTAAAAAATACTTATATAGGTGGTCTAGGTCTAGGCAAAACTACACAACTTCAATTTTATAAAAATCGGAAAAGACCCATACACCCAAAAAATAATTGTTAGCTCATGAACCACGACCGACGGACCATCATGGACCTACAATCTATCTTGGTAGTTCTTCACTAAGTTCAGAGACTTTTGGCCAAATGACGGGAGGCTGGACCATGGGGTTTCGATGGACCTACTATCCATGGGTCCCTCCGTGGTCCATGCCTGGACTAATTTTTTGAGGTTGTTATCCACGGCCCTTCGTACGGTCCGCAGGTCAACCCACAGGCCGTGCATGGCCCTTGTGGATGACACCTGCAATTCCTCAACAGGTGCTATTTTCCTCATTTCGAATCTGGGGTGTTACATTATCTCCCCCTTGGGATCATTCATCCTCAAATGAGATTTTAGGCATACTTCTAAACAGAAGGCCTCAAGAATAGCAGCCCATAATGCATGCAACTAATCTATATGCACACAACTAAGTAGGAAACATCAAATTCAATCTCAACATACTCAATGCACCATAAGGGAATAGGAACTAAATCTAACTACCCAATATGCATGAAATTTTCAGATCTCCTACACTTAAGGAGGAAGTACTTTCTCCAAGCTTAAAAGCAATGCTCAACACAATCTCATGGAGCCCATATGCAATTCAATCTCAAAAAGCACAATTCAAGGGGGAAATCTCCACTCCAAACTAAAGCATGCTCAATAACTCATATCATGAAGTCTATAAGCAATTCATACTCAATACTCAACAACATGAGGAAAATATAACATAAAAGCCATTTCTTTCAAAACATAAGCTTTTTCATGATCATGCACATCAAGGAAATCATGAAAACACATAAAACACACACATGACTACAAAAAAAGGCAAATCAAGAGGAACTCATTACCTCAAGCTAGGATAGAAGGAAAAAGATGAGGATATTGGGACATCTTATCGGCCTCGGCCTCCCAAGTAGCACCCTCAACTAGATGGTTTTTCCACAACACTTTTACGTAGGCAACCTCTTTGTTCCTCAATTTCTTAACTTGTCGGTCTAGAATCTAAACCAGAACTTCTTCATAAGAAAAGTTCTCTTTCACCTCCAATCCTTCTAAGGGAACTATGGATGTCGGATCTCTAACACACTATTTCAACATAAAGACATGGAAAATTGGATGCACCGATGCCAATTCATTTGGTAAATCAAGCTCATATGCAACCTTACCAACATGCCTCAAGATTTAATATGGGCCTACAAAAAGGGGACTAAACTTCCATTTCTTCCCAAACCTCATTACACCCTTCATGGGTGAGATTTTCAAGTCAACCCAATCAAGAACATCAAATTCAAGATCTCTCCTTCTAACATCCGTAAAAGAATTTTGTTAACTTTGGGCCGTTCTCAACCTCTCTCTTATGAGTCAAACTTTCTCAATAGCCTCATGAACTAACTCTAGTACTATCGAAGCAACCTCACCCACCTCAAACCAACCTATAGGAGATCTACACCTCCTACCATAAAGGGCCTCAAATGGAGCCATACCAATAATAGAATGGTAGCTATTATTATAGGCAAACTCAATCAATGAAAAAAGATCATCCCAATTACCCTTAAAATTAATCACACAAGCTCTCAACATGTCTTCCAATGTTTGGATTGTTCTTTTTGCTTGCCCATCGATTTGTGGGTGAAAAGCCATGCTAAGCTTAACTTTAGTGCCAAGACCCCTTTGGAATGACTTCCAAAACTGAGAAGTAAACTGAGTACCTCTATTGGAAATAATGGACAAGTGCACTCCATGCAATCTCACCATCTCACTCAAATACAACATAGCATAGTCTTCTGCCGATTATGAAACCTTGATGGATATGAAATGGGTCGACTTCATCATTCGGTCAACTATAACCCAAATCAAATCATATTGTCGTCGAGTTTGTGGAAACCCTACTATGAAGTCCATATTCACATCTTCCCACTTTCAAGTAGGAATATCAATGCCTTGGGATAAACCTCCCGATTTCTGATGCTCAACATTCACTTGTTGGCAATTTGGACAATTGGCCACAAAACTCGCAATATCATTCTTCATCCCATTCAACCAATAGATCTCCCATAAATCACGGTACATTTTAGTAGTTCCCGAGTGAATAGAATACCAAGAACTATGGGCTTGTGATAAAATATGTTCCCTCAAGTCATCAACATTTGGAACACATAACTGACCTTGATACCTTAGGAGACCATCTCCCCCTTGGGAGAAAGCGTCTACAGACTTCTTTCATACTGCCTCATTAAATTCTACTAAGGTTGGATCAAGGCATTGCTTTGCTTTAACATCAGCCTCGAAAGATGATTCGGAACCATTATGGACCATAATACCACCCTTGGTGGAATCCACTAGTTGAACTCCCAATCGGGCCAGTCTATGAATATCTCGAACCAACTCTTTCTTCTCATCATCAACATGTGTAACACTACCCATGGATAACCGACTAAGGGAATCTGCTACCACATTAGCTTTACTGGGGTGATAGAGAATACTCATATCATAATCTTTGAATAATTCAAAACACCTTCTTTGGCGAAAATTTATATCTTTTTGGGTAAACATATATTGCAAACTTTTATGGTCAGTAAAAGCATCAACATGGACCCCATACAAATAATGCCTCCAAATCTTTAAGGTAAATACCACCTCCAGTAATTCAAGATCGTGGGTAGGATAGTTCTTCTCATAAACTTTTATTTTCCTTGAAGGATAAGCAATCACCTTACTATTTTGCATAAGCACACATCCCAACCCAACTCTAGAGGCGTCACAATATACCACAAAACCATTTGTACCTTCCGGTAAAGTCAACACCAGAGCGAAAGTAAGTCTATCTTTCAACTCTTGGAAACTTTTCTCACAACCATCCAACCATAAACACTTGGCCTTCTTTTGAGTCAAAGCCGTCAATAAAGAGGCAATCGTAAAAAACCCCTCAACAAATCTTCTATAATAACCGGCCAAACCCAAGAAACTTGTAATATATGTCGATAATAGAGGTCTAGTCCAACTCTTGACCACATCCGTCTTCTTTGGATCTACCTCAATACCCTTGCTTTAAACTATATGGCCTAAGAAAGCCACGGACCTCAACCAAAATTCACATTTTCGAAACTTTGCAAAGAGTTGTTGGTCCTTAAGAATTTTCAATATAATACCCAAATGATCAATTTGATCATTCCCGCTCCTCAAATAGATCAAAATGTCATCGATAAATACAATCACAAACATATCAAGGTATTGTCTAAATACCATATTCATCAAGTCTATGAAGTCTGCCAAAGCATTAGTCAAACCAAAGGACATCACTAAAAACTCATAATTGGTTCTAAAGGCTGATTTCAGAATATCTTCCTCTTTCACCCTCAATTGGTGATAACCTGATCGGAGATAAATTTTAGAGAAATGAATTGCCCCTTGAAGTTGATTAAATTAATCATCAATTCTTGGAAGAGGATACTTGTTCTTAATGGTCACCTTGTTCAATTGTCGATAATCAATACACAGACGTAGTGAACTATCCTTCTTCATAACAAACAACACCGAAGCACCCCATGGGGAATTACTAGGTTAGATGAAACCCTTATGCAATAAATCCCTCAATTGATCCTTCAACTCCTTCAGTTCTGTCGAAGCCATTCTATAAGGAGGAATAAAAATAGGTTGTGTATCCGGGAAAAGGTCAATTCCAAAGTCTATTTCCCTTTCGGGAGGAATATCGGGTAAGTCATCGGGAAATACTTCAATAAACTCTTTTACCATGGGGACCGACTTAAGACTAGGGGTTTTGTACTCCACATCCTTCACCCTCACTATATGATAGATACAACCCATAGAAATCATTTTCCTAGCTTTAAGGTAAGAAACAATTTGACCTCTTGGCATAGAACTCCCCCTTCCACTCAAGGATAGGCTCACTTGGAAACTGAAATGTGACCACTCTAGTTATACAATCAATAGAGGCATAATAAGAATTCAACAATTCCATGACCATAATCACATTGAAGTCTATCATATCAAGTTCCACATAATCTATTAGAGTGACTTTATGGGATAAGAAAATGGGACATCTCCTATAGAGTCTCTTAGCCACCACAGAATCACCATCGGGGGTAGAAATAGAAAAAATGTTCTAATAATAAATTAGGAACAATATCAAATCTCATAGCCACTAAAGGAGTCACAAAGGACAAAGTAGCACCCGGATCAAGCAAAGCATACATATCAAAATGAAAGACTTTTAACATACCCGTGACAACATCAGGGGAGCTCTCTTGGTAACCTCTAGTTTGGAGAGCATAGAAACTGTTTTGTTTAGGAGCATTCCAACCCGAGCCACTTGGATCAAATGAATGGAAGGGTTGAGCCCTACGACGAGTGTCTTTCTCATTTCTAGTAATCGAAAACAAATCCCTTATTTTATGATCAATCTTACCACACCCGAAACAAGCATTAGTGCCCGCTTAGACACTTCCCTTCATGATTTCTCCCACATTTAGCACAAGTAGGCATTGGAAGCCTATTACCATCTCCTTGCGGTTTTGGGTTAGACACCCTTTCGTTCATTGGCCTCGGAGGAGCACTTGTAGAACCTAGCCCGGAGAACTTTTGACGGAACCTTGGATGACCCTATCCATCGAACTTAGCATGTGAATAGTTGCCATCATCCACTTTAACCCTATTTACCTCTCTAGATCTTCCCCTGAGCTTCTCTATCTCAATTTGTTGGGTGTGCACCATAAGGCGAGAGATGTCCATTTCATAGACAAGCATAGCGGTGCGGCATTCCTTGACTACCATATGGGATACACCCAATACAAACTTACTCATCGAGGCCCTACCATCCGCCACAATAGAAGGAGTATACTTGGATAGTTCAGTAAACCTCCTAGCGTATTCCCTTACACTCATATTACCTTGCCTAAGGTTGATGAACTCAAGTACCTTGGCCTCTTTCATCTCAAGAGGGAAGAATCGATCAAGAAAAGAACTTTTGAACCTCTCCCATTCTATGGGATTCGCTTCCACCAGCCTTGCCTCTTTCCACTGATTAAACCAAAACTAAGCAACCCTTTTGAGTTGGTAAGCTTCTCTTCCGAAGTCACTCCCATAATAGAAAGTATCTTGTAGACCTCATAGATAAACTCTAAGGGTCTTCCTCAACCCTAGAGAAATAAAATTCCAGAGGGTTCATTCTCATAAAATCCCTCACTCTTGATGCCGTTGTACCCACACTTGGGTTCACAGGAGCAACCATCTCTCTATTGGCTTGAGCCGTCATGTGTTGAGCCAACACTTGAAACGCTGACCTAAACTCCGCATTAGTCACATTCTCATTAAATGGGTCAATCAGAGCTTGAGGAGGAGCTTGGGGAGGAACCTCTTGCTCAACATTGCCTTCCTCCAACAATCTAGCATTAGCCCTTCTAGTATTCATATCCTGAAAACCATCAGGCACGGATTAGGAGAAAAAGTTATAGAGTTAAACACCAAGGCATGACTTAGAGAAGTGAAGAAGTGAAGTTTCTTAAACATATAATAGCCTCTCATTCATAAATGTGGCGCGCTACACACTTATGAACAAGACTCTACTAGACGTGGTTTAAGTCATCCTAGAACCATTCTAAACCTTGTGCTCTGATTACCAAGATTGTAACGACCCAGAGTACCCCCTAGATGTAACAAGGCTTATAAGACCACGAGAGGCCTCATACAAGACACTTAGAATATCATAACATAAAGTAATAGAAAAGGTGCGGGAATTTAAAACTCTCCAATACAATCAAAGTCTTTTATAAAATGAGCAGAAATCTAATAACATTGTCTCAAACCATCTAACATAAGAGAATAAAATCTTGGGACGAAGCCCATACAATAGTCCAACAATAAAAGAAAGACATAAAAGATAAAGGGTGATCCAATCCTCGAATACAATGAGGACTCACCAAAGCTTCACTTCCTTGATCACTAAGAACCTAGCCACAAGTGTGTGAATCGGGAGCGCCGGACCTTACATGTGATAAGAATGTAGGCAAGAGTATGCGTTAGTACAATGAAGTACTAAATATGATGGCTAGCATAAACAACATATTCATAAGCATTAGTAACATAAAACATAAGTCATAATCATAATCAATACATAATAAGCATCATAATGAAAAAGGGTGTCATGACCTAGGGGTACACCCTAGATGTAACATGGCGTACTTGACCCCGGAGGGGTCTCATACAAACCTTTAGCATATCATAACATAAGATAATAGAAAAGTGCGGAATTTTAAAACATTTTCCCGTACAGTCAAGTCTTTATAAAAGCAAAGCAGAAGTCGTACTACACTTGTCTTAAACCATCTAAACAACTTTGAATACTCTCAGGACACAGTCCATACAATAGTCTCAAAACATGAAAATAAAAGACTTAAAGGAAATAGTGGTTTTGTCCTCATGCTATGAGGACTCACCAAGTCTTCAACTCCTTGCTCTTCTAGAAGCCTATCCTCAAAAATGGAACTCAAAATCGCCGAACCCTACATTTGATAAGAATGTAGGCAAGAGTATGTGTTAGTACAAAAGTACTAAATGTGATAGCTAGCATAACATCATAAGATCATAACATAAGACTTAGTCAATCACAAGATATATTCCATAAACATAAGAACATAGTCATAAACATTATCTCCAACATATGCATAATATAAGCATTCATCATAAGGCATAATCCATAACATAAAGGAAATACATCATGTTCATAAGCATAGTAAATCCTTAGATCTTCATAACATAAGAGAACTACTTCTCAAGTAACCTCAAAGCATACTTGTGCAATGCATGAATAAGACTTCATAATCCCATCCACACTAAGTACCACTTTTAGGCCATCATCATACTTACCATCTTAGGATCTCATCCTTAGCATGATTCTCACATACAAGGGAACCTTCACCTTTAGTCATACACATCAAGGAAGGCAACTATAGCAACAATCCAAGCTAAGCATACAACATATATAAGAGAAACTCTTCATGAGTCACCTCAAGGCAAGCTTGTGCAATGCATGAATAAGACCCCATAATCCTACCCATGCTAAGCTAGATGCTTTAGGATCTTTATTCATATGTATCATTTCTTACTCTCATAGACAAGGGGAATCACCTCTAGTCATGCATGTATTGGAAGGGCCTCTCAAGCTACAATCCAAACTAGTCATGCTCATATTAATCTTTACTTATGTTTAAGACATGGGAACTCACTTCTCTATGTCTATCATAAGAGTCAATGGGTATTCACCTCTCTATGTTTATCATAAAGGCCAAATGGGTATTCACCTCTTACTTTACATGTATCGTCATAGGTATTCACCTCCATAATAGTTTTAGGGAAACATAGGTATTCGCCTCCATGTTCCACCATTATATGATATAAGTATTCGCCTCCACATCATTACATAAGGATCATAGGTATTCGCCTCCATGATCAACATAAAGGCTAGTGGGTATTCGCCTCCATGATCAACATTAAGGGTCGTCACCACACACTTCTCATATCATGTCCTGGGTAATCTCCTCATGATTATCTATTTAGGGGTAAGGGAAGTCACCACACATCCCTCTAATACAAAGGTCTTTTAGGGGAATCACCACAAGCCTCATCACATTTCATAGTCCTTGAACATAGATTTATTTTAGGTGAACAAGCTTTTCAACCTAGAATCATTCTATGTGAGAGAACCTTTCATATAATATCATATTCATGCACAATATCATATCTAGAATTCTACATTAGACATGGATATCATCATAACTCAAGTGATTCTATCATTTCATACATTCAAGCATTCATGACGTAGATTAGGTGGGTATAGTCCTTCCACAACAATGATAGCTACAAGTATGCCATTCTTATATAGGCTTCACTCTCAATGCCACTACAAGCATAATTCAACATATTAGCTTTACTCTCAAAGCCCTATAATTCTACCTTTATGACTACAAGACTTACTCTCTAAACTTTGCTTCTTACAATCATTGTATATACCTAGATTTCAAGGCATTCTAATCACATACTTCATTTTTAAGCAATTCTAGTCATAAATCATCATAAAGGTTCAATCTCAAGCTTTACTAGTCATGATCCATCACATATACTACAATCTAGTTCAATTCATGTCTACTTGCTTGTATTCATGAATAATTACTATACAAGTCACTAATTCTAGAAGATCATCTCTAAATCCTCAATTTCCCTTCACACGTGGCTTTCGAGACTTTGAACCTAAAAGTAATCTTCAAAACCTTATACTCTGATACCAAGTTTGTAACGACCCGTGAGCACCCACTAGTCGTTACATGTGCATTCTACCTCTCGGAGGTCTTATACAAGCCTTAGCATTCATTCATCGCATAGATCATAAAAAATCACTAGGAATTTAAAACTTTTATTCAATAAAACCATAAGACTTCAAGAGTCATCAACATTTGAAAATATCAATACGCAAGCGGAACTACTAAGTCTCTTTAGCCAATCTTAGACAAGAACTTAAAACGTACTAACGGACACGCCCCTTTAAAAATGAAATGAAACTTAAGTGTCTATTACAATGACTAAGAAAATTCTAAACATAGGCCTCGAATCTTCTGGACCCTACCAAAGAGTTGGAAGAGTGAAGCAATTGAAGCAACTCCAAAGCACAAAATCCTCCTAGTTACCGCAACCTACACTTGTAGTAAAATAGAAGAAAGGGGTTAGTAAAACACACATACTAATTATGAGGATATGCAAAACATGCTAAAAAGGACATTTGTTTGAAAGTTATGCTTTCAGGCCATTTTGATAAAATCTCATGAACATCAACATAATAGGCACCTTACAAGTCACGACCAACAATATAAAGTCATATGCTTTACAATACATCATAAACATACATAACCCATTTACCTTTATCTTCTTGCCTTGGACCTCCACCTTAAGTAACCCTTAAGCAATACCTTTGTGCAATCTATGGGCAACGTCCCATACCATCACCCACGCTAAGGCACCACCTTAAGGTCACACAAAATGCACTTACCATCCATACCTCAACCTTCACCAATTAATCACATAAGACATATAAGCATATATGCCAGCAAGTCACTTCGTAAAACTAGAACACGCATCAAATGTCATCCCAAGACTCACCTAAGTAAGACATGGTGAGGCAGCCCATACTACCTTTCCATACCACACCCATGTGATCCTTAAGGCTACACAAGACAAGCTCCATTCACTTCTCAACATAAATCGTTCATTCAACTTAATGCATTTAGACAACTTCATTCATTAATGACATAAGATCATCACATGCATTCAATTCCACATAAGCACTTACATTCAATTCATTATGAATCACTTTCACATTAGCATGCTCAAGTACAAACACTTTCATTAATTAGCCCAAAAAGACTCATGCATTCATTATCATTACTAAGACACACCAAGATCTCCCATAAATGCCTACTTGTGCAATGTCTAGATGATGTCCCATTCCACCACCTATCCTAAGTAGTACACCCTTAAGAGACCCTAGTTCATTCATTCATTAATGTGGGGGAAGAGCCTTAACCGACATAGACCATGGAGCTTGACATGGAATCCTGGTAGAAACCCTTACCGGATGAGGGATCCCCACTTGCCTAAGGTAGGGTCATTCTTTTAGCCTTTACGTAGTTGAGACCACTAGCTTGTCCTATGTGGGCACATAGTTAAGGGATAGAAGGATTGCTTCTAAGTACTCTCATCTCAACTCACGAAGGAGCACCCATCTTAAGAGTTGCTACTAAATACTCACATCTCAACTAACGAAGGAGTATCCACCCATCTTCATATCCTCTCGGTGCTAGACATTACTTCCCCACGGAGTTTGGACATTCATTTCATTCATTTATTTAGGGATAAGGATTTCTACTAAGTACTCTCATCTCAACTCACGAAGGACTACCCATCCTAGCCAAACATTCATTCATTTAGGGATAAGGATTGCTACTAAGTACTATCATCTCAACTCACGAAGGAGTACCTATCCTAGTCCAACATTCATTCATTTAGGGATAAGGATTGCTACTAAGTACTATCATCTCAACTCACGAAGGAGTACCCATCCTAGCCCAACATTCATTCGTTAGGAAGCTCTTGGATTGAAAGATAAGAAAAACTTTCATCTTGGAACCCCATTCATTTAAAGAAGTACTTTATGAGACTATCCTTACAATAGACCCAACTTTCATTCATTAGCATAAACTCCCATTATTTTCATTCATTCTCACATTCTTTCATTCATTCTTCACTAGGTGTGAGAGTAGGTAAGCATAGTCTATCATAAACTCACCTTCATTATAGGTAATTCAAAGAAGACAACAACCAAGCATAACAAATAAATTCTCTACACAAGGTAACCTCTCATGCTCTTATACCATACACAAATTTACATCATATTACATTACCTTCACATAATCAACATTACTCAAAACAACAATAATCCAACTTTGTCTACAAGGCCATGATCACAACATGCTTATAAAGTAAACACCTCCCCACTTTCAAAGGGATCAAACCTTACATTTCTAGCATCTACAACATATATATATATATATATATATAATACTAGAATCAATAATCTATTCAAAACTTCATCATCATCATAAACCTTAGGTCACAATTGCCCATTCAAGGCCAACATCCAATATAACACAATTGACCATCAATTCCTCATAATTCAATATA
>JAJOOR010023807.1:0-22131 GCA_036250505.1 Solanum acaule
ATCATGAGAACTACCTTTCAATCATATAGCAATCATACCATAACATACATACATACTTCATACCTAATTCAAGTGTAGAGGGTTAAGGATGAGGAAACAAAGTCATCAACACCACAACAACACATTAGGTATAGCATCATTACAATCTAAGTAATTCACCTTTCATACTTGAGTTCAAAGAAGAACCAACCTTCATACCATCTTTCCCTTCATGGGACATTCATACTTCAATTACCAAATGATTCATAACCAATACATAATACAAGGTAATCCATGAAGTAATAACATACTCAACATTAATATAAGCAATTGACATATTCCCTCCATAGCCTTCAAGGCATCATTCAAAGACTCAACCCTAATTTCATAGAAATTATACATAACCTAGGGTATAATCATCATATAAACATAAATTACATAACATCACATTCAATTCATAGCCTTCAATTAATATCCAACACAAACTAAGGTTAGAATTTGGAAAAGAAGGAGAAACATGGGTCTCATGGGGAATTCTTCAAGAAACCACCAATAAAACATAAATTGATCCATAATTGTTCATATAACATCAATCAAAGTCAGTTTATAACATCAATTTCACTTTAGAAAGAAGACCAACGTTTTTGGATTGAAACCTAGAAATTGGAGATTTTGAAATTCATCTTGAAGGGGCCAATTGGGGAAAGGAATCCCAAGAGTGATAACCAACCATACCTTATTGACAGATTAACCACGAAAATCCAAGTTAAAACGTTGGAGATTGGTCTTCTTCTTGAAGCTCCAACCTTCTTCAATTGAGTTCTTGAGAAGACAGAGAGAGTAGAGAGAATGAGGAACTTTAGGTTTTGATCTTTGAGATTTTGTTTTTGAGTGATAAAAGTGTAGTAAATTGACTTAAAAATCATTATATACACGTCCCCTAAAGTACCCTAAATACCCCTCACTTAGTTGGATTCTTTAATGAAGTAAAAGTCGATTTTTGAAATTCTGCATTTTCGTCGCGGAACAAGTCCATGACGCGGAACTGTTCCCAGAAGATAATTGGAATTAAATTTTGAGATAGTAGAGTCCACGACACGACCACGTCACGAACTGAATTTTTTATCCTTGGGGGAGCTAGTGTGCGACGCGCACCTATTCCCTCCAAGTGCAATTTGCAAGTTGCCTTGGCAGCTTGCTTGGCCAAGGTTGGGGTCCTCCTCGGGCCCCCTTAGGATGGCCCCGGGGTGTCGTATTCAAACGTTTTGACCCTACAAACACATATTTACCTAATTTAAACATTTCTACAAGATTATAGCATCACACAACACTCCCAAACCTGCCCAAAACCTAAAGACACACAAGAGCACATTCTTCTCTAGTTTTCGGACGTCTTGGTCACTTCTTGACGTTAAGGCCTTTACTCTTCCAAACCAAGTCAATTGCATGAATTTTGGTTTAGAAACATCATTTTAACTATTTTTAAGTCATTATTCATAAGGTGATGCTCTAACTTAAGTCATAGAAATTTCGGGGTGTTACACTAACGTTGGCCACCGTTAAAAAACTTTTAAACGAAAGAATTATCAATGCATTCAACAACACTATTCAAGAATTACTTAGTTACTATTCATACTTTGTTAATCCCTCATGGTTCCCACAACCCTAGTTGCAGATTTAGTTACCTATGCTAGTGAGAACATAATTCATATTTTTAGAAGAAGAATTCATTAACTTATGTAATCAGTAGAAGAAACCCGTAATCTTCAATTGAAATTCAAAGGAAGAATCTTTATTAACCGAAATTAGGAAATCAAATTGCTAATGTTTGCAAGTTAATTCCCAAGAACACACCAAGAACTAAAGTTAACAATAGTGGCTAAACCTTAAAAACGAGGTTTACATACCATATTTGTAGACAATATTGTCCTAAACAAAAAGGAAATGAAATAGGGAAATAACCTATTGGACGCGGCTTCAATCAACGAGGCTGGCCTATGGACCGTGGATCAACCTACGGTCCGTAGGTCCCTTCCGTAGCTCAGGACTTAGACTTTTTCTTAGAAGATGGAACCTTTAACTTTCAAATACAAACGACAGACACCTGTCGTAAGTACCGTAGGTTGGTTGACCTATAGTTTGTGGGTCCCCTTCCATGGTTCCACACTTAGAACTTTTCATCAGGTTCTGGAACTCAAAATCTCTGATACAAATGACCGACATGTTGGACGGCCCGTAGGTCGACCTATGGTCCGTCAATAGCCACCGTGGTTCCACACTTGGTCAAGACTTCCCTGATGATCATTCCACGCCTGCCAACGACGGACTATGACTGGACCTACGGTCCGTATATCACGTCCGTGGACGGCTCCTTCTCCAGAAATTCAGTTGATGTCTCTCTTGACCTCGTCCAAGTCTATTTCCTGCAAATATAGCAAAATAAACATTAGTTCTAATACAAAATGGCACACACACAACTCTTAAGTGAAATGTATTAAAAATACCGTAAACTTACAGTATATCAACACCCTCAACTTAAATTCTTTGTTTATCCTCAAGTGACGCACTAAACTCTAAACGACACTTGTGTAGAAGCAGACATACAAACTCAAGCAATCACATGGCTATTTCAATCCATCCCACTATCTCAATGCAAATTTTTTCTCTTAGACTCAACAAGCTAACTCATGTGGATCAAGATATGACAAAGGTCGACCAACAAACACCACAACATACACTTTTTCACAATCACCAAGGTACCAACTTTCCGACAATGTCACTAGTGCCCTCAGTTCAAACAAAATCCTTTTCACACAGAAGATATGAATTTGAGAATTTTAGGATTCATTCAATACTCACGCTCAGAAGTGACTTCAAGTACAGTTAGTGCTCAATACCATAGGCTTGCCCTTATATTAACTGCTTAAACTCTCCAAACTAGTTGCTAGGATCGTTATAGGACTTTCTTAGCTTGTAACGTAGGCTCAGGGTTAGGTGTGGTACATTTGGGTACATTTTAGTGACTCTTTGCCCTCCTTGACATTACATTGGCTATTTACCTCTTCCTTGATCTATTTTTGGCATCTTTTCATTTTCACTTTCTTTCCCTTAACTCTTTGTAGCGTGGATGTTACTTTTGACTTTATGACTCTTATTTCTCACTTTATTCTTTTTTCTTTCACTTCATTTTTTATTTTTATTTCTTTGAACACTTTCATTTTACTTCTTCTTGCGTAAAGTCACATCCTCTTTCTGTTTCTCTTTTCATCAGACAACTCTTTTCATACCCTTTTTTTTTATTTGGTTTCCTCTTTCATAGCCACTCTCAACTTATGCATTTTGCCTTAGTTGACGTGCACGACTTCTGATGTCGGACCAGGGCCAAGATCAAGGTAACTTTTGGCTTAGTCACCCTCAACTTAGGCTTTCAGCCTAAGTCAAGGTGCACATGTCCAAGGAGGGACCGGGGCCAAGACAATTATTTTAAGGGAAGGTGAGCTAGGTGAATCAAAAGAAATGGTCAATTTTAGGCTCAAATAGTTGGATCGAAAGGGAATAATGCTACCATTTGGTTAGATCATTTTAGGCTTAAGTGGACTAATTCGAACAATGGCCAATGATCACTTCCCAACTTCTAGCGTAGATTATCCTAGCAGGACCAATAGGGCAAGTTCTAGATTGGCACAAAATTGTCTGCACATTCAACTTTCTTCACACACTCTTGACACCTTGTTTCATTATCAGATTACCCAGTTCAAGTTTTTAGCTTAAGTCATGAGGTCAAATTGGTTCTTATCATGTCACATTTAGATCCAACACATTCAATTCATCAAGACTATAGATTCAACACAATTCAATATTTTTGGACAGGGATCATTTTTATCATGGTTTTCATGACATCATGCTTTTATTTTTCATTTAGCTCATACACATGCCGGTTCAACAAAAATTAATACAGTCTCTTGGGGGAAAAGAACACAGGTAAGAAAACCCCAAGAGAGGATTATGAGTTGGGTTACCCAGACCTCACTCTGTCACTCACAATCCATATACCCCACCCCCAACAAAATATAGTGCTATTGTCCCTAATGCACAAAAAGTAAAGAGAAAGGATTTGGTGAAGCAAACTTGTAACACGTAGCACCGAAGACCTATCAACAAACAGGTGGGTCTGGTTTCCTGGAGCCCATTGGATCAATAATCGGGACACCCTCAGTAGTGCCCACATCAATAGCCTCAACACCCTCTGTAGTGCTGACATCAACCCTCGTCGCACCATCAGTGGTGCTCACACTGCTCGAGGCACGAACACCAATATCCCTAAGCATGTGCTGCCACAACTCCACTTTAATGATAGATGCCCTCTGAGCTGCCTCAATCTCTTGGCGCTCCGTCATGCTCACTCTCCTAACTTCAGTATCATCAGAAGCCCGAATGGAGTGGGGGAGTTTCCCAGCATGATGGGAAGAAGTAGGATGTGGCATGTCATTCCCGAATAGAGCATCGAACACCGTATAATCAATCAGTGTCATGGGGGCTGACTCAGTCTCAATCTCTGATGGAGCTAGGATGGTGTCAAGATCAGCTCAAAGACTAGCTAAATCCATCCGGAAAGCAGAGACATCTGGTGTGGGGGCTGGTCGCTCTAAGACATACAAATAAAAAGCATCAAGGCGCTGGTGCGCGGCCTGAACCTTACGGTCCATCATATGCTTTATCCGTTCCTCCACCCTAGTCGTAGACTCCTCAATTCCTCGCTGCATCCACAGCCTCATAAGCCAAAACAGGGTAGTAATTTGAGCCTCCAACTTCTGGACTCGAGCTAAGGGCACGACAATATACCCTGAAGAGGGGGTGGATCTAGATGAGCTAGGGGACTGACTGGTGGCCGAAGAATGGGAAGCCTGGGCATCCTCAGTAGGGGCTGGAGGGGCAGGGTCCTCATCCTGCATATGCTCCACATCTGCTGCCAAGTCTACTCCCAAAGGAGGCACCTCAACCTGTGGCTCTCTGCGTGTTGCCGCCACATTAGGTTCATCTCGAATCAGGCCTATATCTAGGGTCTTGGTTGCCTAAATCAATTTGTTACAATGCCAAACCGGCACTCCAGCATCCCTGCACAGCTGAACAATGAGATATGGGAAGGGGTGAGTGGGGTGTCCTTGAAGGCCCTCTCCTGAATCTCCATAATAATAATGTGGGTAAAGTCCATCTCAAATCCAGCAACTAGGGTTTCCATCATGACTACGCGGTCCCAAGTAAGAACATTGTCTGCCTGTATAGGATACACCCTGTTTCACACCAATAGCCAGAAGAATTTGGCCACAAAAGTCAAGGTGGCATTCTTGATACCACCACTCGGGTTGCTGACCCACTCGGCGCGCTCTCCGTCTGTGGCAAGGTGCAAGGCCAACCAGTGCAATAAAGCCTCCCTCTACTCTGCATTCCTCTAGAATACCCCACTCCGTATGATGTCCCATCGATAATCAAACTCGGCAGTGTTGATTGCTAGAGTATGGCCCGGGCCATAGTTGAATCTGCAGATAGTAGCCTCCGATATGTCAACTAAGAACCCACGAACCAGTGTAGCCTTGATTGGAGGCTGGGCAGCGGCCTTGGCCCATTTTTCAATCAAACCTCGGAGAGTGGATTCATAGGAAGCATAAAACTCCCTCACGATCCTCGCTATATAACCCTAGGCTACGGGCTATCCACTCACACTTATGTCTCTTGAAGAGCTCATGAATGGCGGGCGCGGTGTGCAAGCTACCTATGAGAACCCGACGCTCATTAGAGACTAAACGAGCCATCCTCTTCTTCTCATTTTCCATCCTAGCATCCTTGTAAATCTGCCACTGACCAATTTTACACCACCGGTTTGGCTCTATAGCAACTGCAGCAGGCTCAGTGTTAGGTGGCCCGGAAATGTCCTCCACACTAGTAGCCTCATCAGATGAGGCAGTCCTTCCATGTGAAGTAGAGCCAGAAATGGAGCCGGAAGCAGAGGCAAACTCAGAGTCGGAGCTGAACCAGTCGGTGAACTGATCGGTGTATCCTCCTCATCAGACTGTGAGGTAGTGACCACGTCGGGAATCAACTACCGGGATTGATTACGGGTAGTACGAGGTGCAGTTGGGGATGTCCTCGTAGTATGTGGGACATAGGTGGGATCCTTCTCCACGTCTATATCTTCATTAATCAGCTGCAATGTGGGTGCCATCGACTTTGACTTGCCCTATTGTAAGTACGTCGGAGCTTTCTTGGGAACTATGCTACCTGTGGAGGCTTAGTTCGTACCAAAATAGACCAATGACACACTCGAAAAAAATTTATACTAAAGAACAAACCAAAACAAAAACTAAAAAAAATTATGTGCAGTAGCATCAATGGCCACCTACGGTCCGTGGGTCCCCTATGTAGGTCAGAGGTCCCAAAAATTTGGGCTCTGAAGTGAACCACGGATGTGCAGAACGGTTTGTAGGTTGACCTACGGATCATAGTCCACCTCTGTGGTTCCATACTTAGTGAATTCTCCATGTGAGATAGACCCACGAATCTGATCTATGGTTCGTGGACGGGGTCTCGTGGGTCAGGTATGTGCCAGGTATCAGATATACCTTATTTTTAGACCATTTTTCAACAATCAAACAATTAACCTAAGTCTAATCATGTATTTCAACACAATTTATGATAGTTTGTCATCCCTACGGTTCCAATTACAACATCATTTAACTTTTGTGGAACACAAAACTAGGAACCCTAAATAGAAACTGCCATTTAGACTATTTACTCTGAGTTGTTTAATTAAAAAGACAACACAATTACATTCTATCATCCCAAGGGTTTTTCTAACTACAGTTTTTCATGTAATTTCATACAAAAACTACCCAAGGTCAAGACCCACTTCATGACTTCATGTATTGAACAATGAATACCGAAATGCAGCGTTAAAAGTTAAAGTATTTTACCTTACAAGTATTTGGAAGTGGGTGATTGTGCAATGCAATAGACTTCTTAGACTTGGTGATGCCGAACCCGGACCTTGAACTCTTTTTGTGAAGGGAGAATAGGAGTGATCAGTTTTGGGACAAAGAGGAATGGAAATTTGGGAGTAGAGATGGTATGTATGGAAGATGGGAGTGATTTTTGGGATATAATGAGGGTGTTTTGGGATTTATAGGGGTAGAAACGGTTGGGAGGAAATATGGGAAGTGGAGGATTAATTTTAAAATGAAGAGTTTTTATTAATAAGGGGTCCGGGTCGGGTCGACAGAACCCTAGATCTGGACCTACGAAACCTCATCTATGGGCCGTGGGTCGACCTATGAATCGTCGGTGGGGTACGTAGGTCACTCAACACATAGAAAAAATTTGCCGACTTACCTGGGGTCTACGGACACCATTCACAGTCTGTGGGTTGAACCACAGACCATCGATGGGGTCCGTAGACCTCTGCAACAGACAATTTCTACAAATTTTGCTTTTTATCCCTGCACATATAGCAACCGTTAGGCCTTTCTTTTTACATTTCCTTGACACTTTTTAGACACAGACCCTATGCTATATCTAGCCAACACGAATGCAAAAATAAAACACCTATCTTAATGATTACAGAAATTCAAATAAACAAAGAAAACTCCTAAATCAAAAAGAAAAACCTATAGTTGGCTAGATTGTACATCTTGGGTTTCCTCCCAAGCAGTGCTTGATTTAACGTCGTGGCACGAAGCAGGCCTCTTGATAACTCAAACTTTATCAAGATAGTAGGCATCGACCACCTCTTGCACATTCTCCTCTTTGCCTATGTAGACCTTGATCCTTTGCCCGTTAACCTTGAACCTTGTTCCCTCCTTGTTTTCCAGTTCGACTGCTCCATGTGGGAACACTTGAGTGACTTTGAATGGCCCGGTCCACTTGGACTTGAGCTTGCCAGGAAACAAGCGCAACCTAGAGTTGAATAGAAGTACCAGATCACCCACAACAAATTCACACTTTTCAATCTTTTGATTATGATACTTCTTCATATTCTCCTTATACAAGGCTGAACTTTCATAAGCTCTTAGGTGAAACTCATCAAGCTCATTCATGTCATTCACTCTCTGATTCGATGCGGCACCCCAATCCAAATTCAACTTCTTTAGCACCCACAAAGCCTTATGCTCTAGCTCTACTGGCAAATGGCAAGACTTCCCATATACAAGTTTGTAGGGGGACATACCTATGGGAGTCTTGAATGCGGTGTGATAGGCCCATAGAGAATCATCAAGCCTCCTTGACCAATCAGTTGTATTAGCATTCACAGTCTTAGCAAGAATCTGCTTGATCTCTCTGTTGGACTCTTCAATTTGCCCACTAGACTGCAGATGGTAAGGAGTAGCTACATTGTGGCGGATGCCATATTTCTCAAGTAGCGCCTTGAACAACTTATTATAGAAGTGAGAACCTCCATCGCTGATAATCGCCCTAGGTGTACCCAATCTGGAGAAGATATTCTTTTTTAGGAATGCAATAACACTTTTACCTTTATTGTTGGAAATCGCAATTGCTTCCACCCACCTTGACACATAATCAACCGCAATAAGAATATACTTCATCCCATGTGAACTCACAAATGGACCATTAAATCAATGCCCCATACATCAAACAACTCAATCACCAATATCAGATTCATAGGAAGCTCTTGCCTCTTTGAAATTCCTCCTTCTCTTTGGCAACGATCACAAGACTTGGCGAAATCATGAGCATCTTGATGGATGGTAGGCTAATAATACCCAGATTGCAAAATCTTATGTGCAGTCTGAATACCACTATGATGCCCACCAACAGGCGACGAATGACATGCCTAGTATACTCATCATCTCAACTTGGGGCACATATTGACGAATAACCCCATTAGCACTAATACGGAACAAATAAGGCTCATCCCTAAAGAACTTCTTCACATCATGCATTAACTTTATCCTTTGGTGAAAAGACAAATCCGATGGAACCAAATCACTTGCCAAGTAGTTAGCAAAGTCTGTGAACCAAGCAATAAGATCATGAGAAGCCGACAATACCTGTTCATCTAGAAACACATTATTAATTTCATCCCCATCTCCTAGCTTGAGCATAGCTTCCTCCTCTAATCTGGACAAATGATCAACAACTTGATTTTTCTATCCCCTTTTTGTATTTCACCTCAAATAAAACTCTTGCAGTAACAATACCCATCTAATCAACCTTGGTTTTGCATCCTTCTTAGCCATCAGATACCTCAATGCAGAATGGACAGTATGCACTATGACCGTAGTACCAAGCAAGTAGGATCGAAATTTCTCCAATGTGAAAGCCACATCACGGAGTTCCTGTTTAGTTACTATATAGTTCTTTTGAGCCACATTCAGAGCTTTGTTGGCATAGTAAATAGGATGAAGCATCTTCTCTGGCCTCTGTCCCAATACCACACCAAGCGCCACTCCACAAGCATCACACATTACCTTAAATGGTTGTGTAAAGACTCAGAAAATGATAGGTTAAACAAGAGCCTTAACGTGGGGTTAATGTCAAGAGTTAAGGGAAAAGGCTAAGGGCATTGGGTGTAGGCCATGGTTTGGGAACCTAGGCTGCATAAAACTTAGCCTAGCTACTACCTCCCTAGGCCACGAGGGTCTTCACGACCTGTGGTGGTCACCACGAGCCGTGGTACCACCCGTGGTGGATAGGCAGTAAGCCCTAGAAAGGTGCAAAGCCAAGGTTCCCCTTCACGAGCCACTTCATGACTCGTGGTCATGACCACGGGTCGTGGGAAGGCTCATGGGGTTGCCTTAGCTTGGTGGGAGATGTTGCAAGTTGAGGGAGCTACTATCCCAAAGTTCTTGGGCACCAACACGAGTCATAGTGCCCTACACGGTCCGTGAAAGTGAACTTGGAGTTTACTTAGGCTCAAGGAAGGCAAGGCAACTTTGCCTAGGTGCTGCCCATGACCATGAGTTACACCACGACTCGTGGTGTGAACCACAAATCATGGGAGCTTCTGTGGACTTTCCTTGGCGTTGGAGGGCTTGGCAGGGATGGGAGGCACACTACCTCAAGGACCACGGGCACCACCACGAGCAGTGGTGCCCCTCACGACCCGTTTAGTTGGGCGTGGTCCCTGACGAGCTGCCTCAAGTTGGGGTTTTTTGGTAATTTCATTTTAATGTGTTATTAGGTGGGGTTGATTTAAAATGACTTATATGATAAATATATAAGGTTTTAAGTCCTTTTAACTAGTCATTCTTTCATTATTTCCCCAAATCAAATCCCAAAGTTCTATCTCTATATTTCTCTCTAACTCAAGGAAGAAGAAGAAGTGGGAGCTAGGGTTTTTGATTCAAGGCTTTCTTCATCAAAGTTCTTGGGAAATCTTAGCAAAGGTATGGTGATCCTTCATCTAGGGTTAGATTTCAACCTAGATCCAATTTCAAAGTAAACTTTTAAAGATTTCAAGTTCATGAAAACCTAGGGTTGTACTCAATCTCATGGGTTCTTTCACCAAATGGTTTTAAAAGGTTTTCAATGTCATATTATTGTCATATTGTGGTTGTATTGATGATTTAAGATAAAAATACTCCATGAACCCATGATTTCTCTCTATTTCTAGTGTATGCCTTTACGAAGTGGGTTGCTTGATAATGCATGTATATGAATAGAACTTGTTTAAATGGATTTAGAATGTTGAAGTATGTCATTACCCATGCTTATTTTATGGTGTATTGTTGGTATATTGGTATGTGAGGTCTATGGACTTAAAGGCAAGATATGAGAAGCTACTTGTTGATTTAGAATTGTTAACTTGATGTTGATCCACTTGAAAGGTGGAGGTGTTTACTTATTATGTACATTGTGAGCATGGCCTTGAAGGCATAGTATGAGAAATTGAAGTGTCACCAGGTCTTGAATGTGAATGTGTTATTATTGAAAGGCCTTTTCTCAATGTGACATTTTTGAATGTTGATGATAGAATATGAAGGATTCTTCAATATAAAGTATACCTTTAATTGGTAGGGCTTATGCATCCTTTTTTTGTATAAATGATTATATTATGGATTGTTGAATCCTTGGATCGGTAGGCTAGTGGAACCCTTCCACACATGATTATAATGAACCTTAGGGATCGGTAGGCTTACGGCACCCTTCCATTAATGATGGTAATTAACCTTGGAATCGGTAGGCTTATGGCACCATTCCATGATGGTTAATGACGAGACTTGAACCGGTAGGCCTATGGCACCATTTCTAGAAGAGTTAATGAGCTTTCCTAAATGGACCTTGAATCGGTAGGCTTAAGGCACCCTTTCATGTGTTAATGAATGTAATTGGAGTCAGTACTCCAATGGCACCTCTCATATGTGATAATGTCAAGTAATGAACAATTCTATGGAAATGTAGGCTAAGCACCGAGTGGATTTGGTTAGATGGAAACTCCCCCAAAGTTAGGCATGAGTTTCAATGATCGTCTACCTTATCCCATAAACTATGTGTCCGCATAGGTCTAGCTAGTGGATCCACCTAAGCTATATGAACCGGTCTTCTTTAGGCAAGTAGACCACCTCTTTACGGTGTGGGGATTTATGACACCAGATTCCATGACAAGCTCTCATGGTCTATGTCGGTTAAATGCTTACTTCCCATCATGTGAATTTCATTGTGGTTTCTTGAAAGGTTCTACAAAGTGTAGGTAGTAGTATGGGATGCTACCTATACACTACACGAGTAACCTTTGAGAGGGTCATAGTGAGTTTCTCTAAATCTTAATGACTATTACATGAATGTGTTCTATATGAGGTTATTAAAGACTGTTGGCTCTTCAATGCTTAATGTGATATGCATGCTATACTTGGGTTATATTATGAGTTATTTTCCCTTGTCATGCCTTATGAAATGATATGTCTCTTATGAATGGATATTGTGCAAAGGTGAAAAGAAAGGATTGATGAGTTCACTTTTGGTGACCTTAATGTGGTGCCCTAGTGTGGATGGTGGTATGGGGCGCTATCCATACATTGCACAAGGCATAGCATAAGGGTTGCTTGAGGTGAAGGTCCAAGGTAAAGGTAATGGGGTTTCCATGTGATATTGTTTAAGTGCGAAGTTATGACTTATATGATGTTAATGTTTGTATATGATGACTTTTATGTTATTGTACATGATGTTTCTAAAAAGTGGCATAATGCATGGTTTCCAACCAAAATGTCCCCTTTTTAAAGCATATTTTTGCATGGTCATCATACTTTGTACATTTCTGTGTACAAATCCATATTTCTTCATGTTTTACTACAAGTGTAGGTTCTGGCAAGTGATTCCTCCTAGCTAGTTTGAAGTGTTGGATTGCTTTCTTCCAAGACTTGGTATGTCCTCATGGTTCCTTATTTCATGTAATAGACATTTTAGTAGCTGTTTTGAATTGGAAAGGATTGTGTCCTTAGTATATTTTAAGATTGTGTCTAAGTTGGCGATGTGAGATTTAGACTTCCATTGTACTCCAAGTTTCCTTTAAATGAAGTTTTGATATTTTGGATTTAAATGAGTTTTAATTTTTCCCTATTTCTATATCAAATGCAATGAAATGCTATGAGGCTTGTATGAGACCCCTTTGGGGTCGAGTACGCCGTGTCGCATCCAGGGCCTAGACTCGAGTCGTGACAAACATGGTATCAGAGAACAAGATTTTGGAAATGGTTTTATGGATCAAAGTCTCACAAGCCACGTCTAGTAGAGTCTTGTTCATCGGTGTGAGTCGCGACACATCTATGAGCAAGAGGTTATAGGACGTTAGAAGTTACACTTCTTTCATATTCTTGAAGTCGTGGCTTAGAGTTTAGTTCTATAACTGTTCTTTTCCTAACACGTCTCTTGTGTTAATAGGATATGAATACAAGAGGGAGACCCGTAAGGAGAGTAGGAGAAGAGAATGTGAATGAGGGATTCCCTCCCCAAGGTCCTCAAGATGTCCAAGTTCCATTAAAAGTTCTGGCTATCACCAATGAAGAGATAAGGTCGGCTTTCTTAATCTTGGCCCAAGCCATGGCAGCTCAAGCGACTAGAGATGTGGGGCCTAGGGTGAAAGATAATGAGGGTACTATGGCTTCTAAGTTGAGAGACTTTGTGAGGATGAATCCTCCGGTGTTTCTAGGTTCTAAGGTGGGAGAAGATCCCCAAGAATTTCTAGATGAAGTGTATAAGGTAGTGAGTGCTATGGGGGGTAACTTCAAAAGAAAAGGCGGAGATTGCCTTCTATCAATTGAAAGAAGTTGCCCAAGTTTGGTTCACTCAATGGAAGGCCAATAGGCCAGTGGGAGCGGATCCTATATAATGGGAGGAGTTTAAGGAAGCTTTCCTTGGTAGATACTTTCCCCGTGAGAAGAGGGAGTGTAAGGTTGAGGAGTTTATCAACCTTAGGCAAGGTAATACGAGTGTGCAAGAGTACTCCTTGAGGTTTATCCAATTGTCTAAGTATGCTACATCTTTGGTGTCAAACCCTAGGTATGAGATGAGTAGGTTTGTGACCGGCGTATCCGACCTAGTCAAAGAAGAGTGCCATATGGCAATGCTCCATAATGACATGAACATTTCTAGGCTCATAGTGTATACTCAATCCATTGAGGAGTCCAAACTTAAGAGGATGAATAGGGATGTGAAGAGGGGTAGATCTGATGAGCAAGGTCAACCTACACTCAAGAAGAGGGCTCCAAACCAAGATTCTTCAAGTGCTCCTAAGGTTAACCAAGAGAAAGGTGGTGAATCTCAATTTTCTAAACCTACTTGCACCACTTGTTGTAAGAGGCACTACGGAAAGTGCCTAGCCAGTACTAATGGGTGCTATGGTTGTGGGAAGAATGATCACAAGGTGAAAGATTGTCCTACTCTTACGGCTAGAGGAAGGGAGACCAAGAAAGTTTCTAAAGATGGTACGGTTCCTATCTCTCCAAATTATGGTCGTTTCTATGCTCTCCAAGCTAACAAGGACAAAGAAGCTAATCCGGATGAAAGCACCGGTAAGTGATAGTTCCTTCTGGTCATGAATGTCTTGATGAGGTTTCGATGTTGTTTTTCATGGTTGCCTTAGTTGGGTTTTCTCCTAAGTAGGGGATAGTATGATGAATAGTAGGTTGTGGTGAGTTTTGATATCCTTGTCACTTTCTTCTATTCGTATTCAAGCTTGAGACCAAGAGTTCCTAGTAGCTTGTTTCATGATTTTGGAATCTTTTGTGAAAATGAGTTTCCATAGTCTCCTTATGTTATGCATGTTTTGATGAGTTTATGTTTACATGAGAAAATGAGCTTTTTGATTTTTGTGTTCCTCATGTTGATGTGCATCTATAATGAATTGCCTAAATACTTCATGAGTTGAATTGATGAGCATGCTTAAATGTGGTTTTGGGAAAGGTTGCATAATTTGCCCATTGATGTTATGATGATCATGATGTGATGTGGAGAAGGAAGTTCCTCCAATGAAATGATAAATGCTATTGTTTGTGCATAATGAGTTTGTAGAGGTAGTCCCTAATTTCTTGTGTTGCATTGAGCTTATTGATGTGGAGTTGATGTTTCCTCCTATGTTTATGCATTGTTTATGACGTTGCATGATTGTTGGGCTGCTAGTCTTGTATTTCCCTTGAAGTGTTTAAAGTGTCATTCGAGGACGAATGTTTCTAAGTGGGGGATAATGTAACGACTCGGAAAATGATAGGTTAAACTAGAGCCTTAACGTGGGGTTAATGTAAAGAGTTAAGGGCAAAGGCTAAGGGCTTTGGGTGTAGGCCATGCTTTGGGAACCTAGGCTACCTAAAACTTAGCCTAGCTACTACCTCCCTAGGCTACGAGGGTCTTCACGACCCGTGGTACCACCTGTGGTGGCTACACAGTAAGCTCTAGAAAGGTGCCAAGCGAAGGCTCCCCTTCACGAGCCACTTCATGACTCATGGTCATGACCACGGGCCGTGGGAAGGCTCGTGGGGTTACCTTAGCTTGGCGGGAGATGTTGCAAGTTGAGGGAGCTACAGTCCTAAAGTTCACGGGCACCACCACGAGTTGTGGTTCCCTAGACGGTTCGTGAAAGTGAACTTAGAGTTCACTTAGGCTCAAGGGAGGCGAGGCAACTTTACTTATGTGTTGCCTATGAACACGAGCTTCACCATGACTCGTGGAGTGAACCACAGATCGTGGGAGCTTCTGTGGACTTTCCTCCAAGACTTGGTATGTCCTCATGGTTCGAGGACAAGACTTATGTTTCCTTATATGATGTAATAGACATTTTAGTAGTTGTTTTGAATTGGAAAGGGTTGTGTCCCTGGTATATTTTAAGATTGTGTCTAAGTTGGCCATGTGAGATTTAGACTTCCGTTGTACTCCAAGTTTCCTTCAAATGAAGTTTTGATATTTTGGATTTAAATGAGTTTTAATTCGGCACTATTTCTATATCCAATGCAATAAAATGCTATGAGGCTTGTATGAGACCTCTTTAGGGTCGAGTACTCCGTGTCGCATCTGGGGACTAGACTCGGGTCGTGACAGGTTGCCCCTAATGCGGTGAAATAATGATTGGTGCGGAAGCTAGCTTTTTCTTCAACTCTCAAAATGCTCTCAAGCAAGCATCATCAAAATCAAACTTATACTCCTTTTCGAGAAATTTGCACAATGGTTGTACAATTTTGGAGAAATCTTTGATAAACGTCCTATAAAAACCTGCATGCCCAAGAAAATTTCTAACACATTTTATAGAGATAGGAGGTGGAAGCCTTTCTATTACCTCGACTATCGCTCTATCAACCTCAATACCCTTCTCAGAAATCCGATGACCGAGAACGGTCCCCTCTTTCACCATGAAGTGACACTTTTCCTAATTGAGCACAAGATTGCACTCTTCACACCGTTTCAGTACCTCAGCCAAATGATCCAAACAGCCATAAAATGAGTCATCTACCATAGAGAAATCATCCATAAATACCTCAAAAGTGTCGTCCACCATATCAGAGAATATTGACATCATGAAACGTTAGAAGGTCGCTGGAGCATTACACAACCCAAATGACATCCGTTTGAAGGCAAAAGTCCCATAAGGCCAAGTGAATGTGGTCTTCTCTTGGTCTTCCGGAGCTATGGAGATCTGATTGTAGCTCGAATAACCATCAAGAAAGCAATACCAACTCTTACCAGCAAAGCAGTCCAACATCTGATCCATGAACGACATAGGGAAGTGGTCCTTTTCTGTCCAAGTATTCAATTTCCGGTAGTCCATGCAAACTCTCCATCCAGTCGAACGCATCATAACAAGCTTGTTTCTCGCATTAGGTACCAAAGTAATCGCACCTTTCTTGGGCACACACTGAACAAGACAAACCCAACTACTATCTGCAATGGGATAAATAACTCCAGCATCCAACCACTTGATCATTTCCTTTTTAACTACCTCTTGCATAGGCAGATTCAATCTCCTTTGGTCCTCAATACTAGGCTTGTGATCCGGCATGAGTTGGATTTTATGAGAACAAATTCCATGAGGAATCCCAATAATGTCCGCAATCGTCCGCCCAATAGCCCTCTTAAACCTCTTCAACACAGAAACCAAAGCCACAACTTGTTCCGCATTTAAATCTACCGCAATGATGACTGGTAAAGTACCTTCTCTCCCCAAGAATACATACCTCAAATGTGATGGTATAGCCTTAAACTCCAATTCGGAGCCTCTTCAACAGACGGTTTTACGGGTGTAGGGTCGTGATTCTTCAAATCTAACTGAAGCTTCTTTGGTTTGGAATTGAATTCGAACCTATGAAGTGCGGCGACCAATTCATCATAGTCTACAATACCATCACCCTCAAAATTCATCATAACCGCTGCCAATGCATCAACACCCAATCTCTCTTCAATAGACACCTCAGAACCTCACTCCACCATATGAGTCACCACTGACACTGTCTTGAGATCACTTTCCTACTTCATGAACCCACAAATATTAAAAGTTACCTCTTCACTATTCAATCGGAACTTCATTTGACCTTTCTCTATATCGACTAAGGCGTGCCTAGTAGAAAGGAATGGTCTCCCAAGGATGATGGTAACCTCAAAATCAACCTCACAATCAAGGATTAGAAAATCCATGAGAAAGATAAAAGACTCCACTTTCACAAGTACATCTTGGAGCACACCAATCGGCCTCTTCATAGTTCTGTCGGACATGAGTGATGCATCACAATCGCTTTTGGAGCCCCTAAACCTAACTTTTTGTAAATAGACAATGGCATCAGATTAATGCTAGCACCCAAATCACACAACGCCTTAGTAAAATGCAATAACCAAATGGTGCATGGAATAGTGAAAGCACCAGGATCCTTCTTCTTTTTCACAAGTGACCTCGTAGTAATAGCACTACAATGTTGCAACCTATCATCATCTTCAAAACTAACGGCTCTCTTCTTAGTCACCAAATCTTTGATGAACTTTGCATACCCAGGCATTTCCTCCAAAGCTTCTATCAATGGAACATTGATGGAAAGTTATTTCAACATAGCGATAAACCTGCGGTACTTTCCTTCTTCATTCTTCTTCACCAACCTCTGTGGGAATGGAGGTGGAAGTCTAGGCATGGGGACAACTTTTTGGGTTGTCTCCACTTCCTTCTTGTAGCATTATTGGACTCTCCAGTAACCTCAATCTCCTCATCATCTTTCTCATCCACAATTTCAACCTCAGACGGCATAGGTGGATCAATGGTCTGCTTACCCCCTCGAGTAGTGACTGCCATACAATGCCCATAATTCTTTAGATTTTGGATTGTGTTGCTAGGAAGTGTGCCAGGCTGACGTGGGTTTACTCTAGTAGACAACTGATTCATCTGATGCTCAAGTTGCTTAATCGACATTGCATAGGCATCATCTTTTTTACGAATAACAGACAAGTTGTTTCGCAACTCCTTCACATTCTCATCAGTCGAATCAAACCTCTTCATCATCTTCTGCATCATATCCTCAATCCATGACATACTGCCCCCAGCTTCCCTATTGCCAGATTCCCAATTTTGTGGAGGCATATAAGGCCCAACTCTATCATTCATGTTGTCATAGTTGTTCCGGTTGTAGTTTTTTTGCGATTGTAGTTTCCATCCCAGACATATTGTCCCTCTCAATTGTAGTTACCATAGTTTCGACCTTGGTTTCCTTGACCTTGGCGCCAATTATCCAATTGTAACCTTGGGTGTTGAGTCGAAAACCCCCCGTCTGATCATTCACCAAGTAAGCATCCTCCTCATTGTAACATTCCTCAATCGGTGGTGGTGGATTTCTAGTAAAATAATTCACAGCATTTACCTTTTCTGCACCTCCGCTCACATGCTTCAATACCAACCCTAGTTTGGTCCTCATCTGAGCAATCTCCTCACGAATATCATCTGTTGATTGACTAGGTGCAAATTGAACTGCAAAAGTGCTTCTCTCGGTTTCTGACTTTCTAGTGCTCCAAGCTTTGTTGTTTTGAGAGATTTTCTCCAAATTCTCAGCGATCTGCTCAAAAGTGCACTCACCATATGAACCTCCAGCGATAGTATCAAGCACAACCTTGCTATTGTCATCTTGACCTCTGTAAAAGTATTCCTTCAGTGAATCATCATCAATGCGGTGATTCGGAACACTTCTTATGAATGCAGTGAACCTTCCACAAACTATTCACAGACTCTCCAGGTAGTGCCACGAAGATGTTGAGTTTATCATTGTGGTTCAGCTTCTTTGACAACGGAAAGTACTTAGCCATGAACATCTTGTACAATTGCCCATGTATTAATGGAGTTATATGGGAGTTCATAAGACCATACCGCAGCATCACCGATCAAAGATAAAGGGAAGAATCTCAACTCTATGACATTCATGTCTAATTCCGATCGACCCACGCAACTCTTGCAAACACTCCTCAACTTAGCCATGTGCCCATGCGAAAGCTCCGATGCCATACCCGAAAACAAACCCCTCGATGTAAGCATCTGCATCAAACTGCTAGTCACCACAAATGTATGCCCCGGATAAAGAGGAGGTAGCACAATAGGTCCTTTGGATTCAACAGTATTAAAGTCGACCCTATAGTTATCACACAAAATTGGTTCTGGTGGATTTTGACCCTCAATGCATCTCCAAGTAGATTTTCACCATGAATCTGATCATTCTCATTAACAACCCCAGGAGGCTGAAACTCATCTCCATTACCAAGATTCCCCCCGATTGGGTTGAATTGGACCCCTGGATTATTCATCCTTCTCAAAGTTCTGCTTAACTCTGGATCGTATGGGGTTAATGGTTCGCCTAAACTCCATGTACTTGGTGATGTGAGGCCAAAAATATATCGTTTTGTCATTATTTGTCTCACATTTATTATTTTTATTTGTAACAACCCTCAAAATGAAGTAGGACAAAGTAGAGCCTCATATGGGTTTTATGCATTAATAATTTGTTAAAATAATGAAGAATAGCCTTTTTAGTCAGTTTAAAGAGTTTGGAAGTCAAACGTCAAGGGACGACCAAGATGTTCAAAAACTAGTCTTTTACGTGATGGTGTGTTCTAGTATGTTTTTCGTGTCTTTATGTGTTGTTTGGAGTCTAAAATCAGTGGAGGTGACCCTAATATCTTAATAAATGTTTTTAGGTTCAAAACGTTCGGGTACGACTACCTGGGACTACCCTAAGGGTTCCCGAGGAGGAACCCAACCCTTGGCCAAACAAGCTGCCAAGGCAGCTTGAAAATGCTCATGAAGGGAGCATGTCCACGTTGCGGACTAGCTCCACCATAGGGTAAATTTTTGGTCCACATTACGAATGTGTCACAAACCCACGTCGTGGACTTGTTTCCCTACAAAATTTGCGAAAATAAATCTCAAGTTTGACTTGTTTAAAAGGTCCAACTAAGTGAGGAGTGGTTTGGATACTTTGGGGAATTATTAAAAATGGTTATTCTACCTATTTTAGGGTATTTTAAGTTGGTTACCCCAAAACCTAGAATTAGACCCCATTCTTCAAATTGACCCTTCCCTCTCAAAAAAATAGATTCTCTCAAAAACTCCATTGAAGACCTTGATGAAGCTCAAGCTAGAAGATGGGTTTTCAACTGATTTCTTCTTCAATTTCATGGGTCTTCAATAATTAAGGTATGGTGACTCTTGATATTTGAATAACCTCTCATTGAAGGAGTTCTATCAAAGATTTTCAAAAGTGATTCAAAGACCAAAATTCCCAATTTTCAATCTAAACATGGGTCCCTTGTCAAACAATTTTATAAATCATTCTATTGATGAATTAATATTGAATTAAGGTTTTCAAGATAATTTTCAAAGGAATTCTTGAAGAACCCATGATCCCCAAATTCTCAAAATTTGGCTTATGATGTGGGTCTTTGTGAATATGATCTCTATTGGAAAAATTATGTTTAGATTGGATTGTATTGATGTTTCCTATGATTATCTATACTTATTCATGTTGAATTGTTGGTATATTGATGAGTTGAGATTATGGCCTTATGGGCAAAGCTTTGGGTTGATCCCTTTGTTTATAGAATTGTACTTAGATTATGTTTATGTTATTGAATTACATTGTTGATTCCTATTGCTATCTATGTCAATTTATTATGAATTTTTGAGGATTGATCCATGGTGATCATGGCTTGGAGAATTGGTAAGGTGACCTAACTTCTAGTATATAGTCTGAGAATTGATGTTGTGTGGTTTGGTCCACTTATTGTGGCGGTGTTTACTTCTTGTCTATCTATAAATGTTGAGATCATGGCCTTGAAGGAAATAGATGTGAAGTTAATTGATGATTATGATGCATATGTTTATGAAGTTGTGCTATGAAGGTTATGTATGAAATCCTCAGTGCTAGCATGATGTAAAAAGTGGCTTGATGATAAGGAGTATAATGTGAATGATAATCTTAGGGATATGGTGTGGTCTACATGATTGATTATGTTAAGTACTATTGTGGAATGCCCCCTACCTATATGACCCCTATATGAATGTGTGATCATATACATGTTAGGAATACCTATTCAACGTAGAAAGTGTCCTTGTCTCCTATGATAAAGTGTGGGTGTGTGGTCTAGAATCCCTAAAGGCTTTATATGTGAATTACTCATGATTTGGGGACATTGTGAATGTGTTGTTATCCCTTGAATGGAAGTGCACTCAATATCAATGTTGTTGCTATTATGTCACTATGAGGACCAATATGCACACACACACTCTACATGTATAGCTATGAATATGATGTATTATGGTGTCTATTGAAAGATTAACTCTTATATGCACCCTTACATCTTATTATGCATGCAAAGTGTATGATTACCAAGGTATGAATATGTGTTGCATAAAGGTGTTTATGTGAAAGGCTTTCTCACATATGTGTACACACATAAATGAATGAATAAGGTTTATGATAATCTAGTAAAAGTGAGTCTCTTGAAAGATTTCCTCAATTGTACTATAAACTAGACTATGTTATGAGTATGGTATGACTATGTGAAAGGTCATTCTAACATAATGTAGGTTCTATGATGAAAGTTCATTCTCATCTTAGAAACCATTGAGCTATATGTTATGAGGGATTAAGGCCCTAAACCCTACTTGATGAACTAATGTTAAATAAAGGCTTAAAGATGTTTAAAGAGGGAGATGGAGCATAGCACCGAGTGAATATGAAAAATGAGATTCGGGGCTACACGTTTATCAAGTCCGGCTTCCCACAAGAGAACCTTAACGTTTAGCAAGTTCGGGTTTCCAATATAGATGTTGTCTCATGAGATGGAAACCTCCATGCCTAGCAAGTCAAGGTTTCTAGTAGCAATCACCTTGTTCCATAGCTACGTACCCCAGTAGGTCTTAGCTTAGTGGATCCACTAGATAGCTATTTGTATGTAGGTCCTACCTTGGCAAGTAGTACCCTCTCTTTTTGGTGTGGGAGTAGAACACCGGATTCCATGTAGCTCACATGGTCTAAGTTGGTTATGGTAATGTCTCCCGAAAGTTAAGAAATGAACTAAGATAAGAATATGAACTCTGGTCATGATTTCTTGAAGAGTTACTTAGTGTAGGTAGGACTATGGACCCTACTTATGCATTGCACAAGTGGACTCTAAGGGAGGTTATGATTAGGCTCT
>JAJOOR010023808.1:0-30863 GCA_036250505.1 Solanum acaule
ACTCATTATAGACATAGGATCATAGAATCATAGATGTAGGTAGTACTTTGTAAATATGGGGCTGCTACAACTCTTGTAAGATTCGGATTCTAACATATATAGAAAAAGTTGCCAGTTTCAAAAAAAAAAAAAAAAAAATCTTTATAAAAGGGAAAACAGTAACTCACTTGTGATCAGAGGGGTTAGGCATAATCTCATAAACAATATTTGCAACAACATCCCTCTTCATCTGTACACAATTATTTTGGAAGCAAATCAAGATAAATTTCTGAAGCAAGTTACCATGGAATTCAAACATATTTCACTATAAATACCTGTGTGGCTTCTCCTTTCAAGCCAATATACTGTATTCGTGTTGTATCAGCACCAAAATTATCAGGGAAATGCAAAGTGATATTTCCCACACTTTGAAACCTGGAATACCTGAATGGATATTAACAGACAGCATGAGACAACCAAAATAATCAGCCAGAATATAAAAACCTTCTATAACAGTACTCTGAACAATTTTGCTCAAAGTAAATATAAGAAATATTATATTAAAATGATTGTACTTATGAAATATAAATGTCCATGTGTGCGCATGCATGCATTGGAACAATTCCGAAATTGCAACTACAAAATTGACATAAAGACTATGCAGCAGCAATTTTATGGATAAAGGAGCAAAATACCTCGTCTGGTACTCTAAAACTCCTTGCAAATTCTCAGCTAAATCCCATTCCTTACAAGTAAAATGAATATCAGAAAAAGTGGTTGGTGGAGGAGGAGAGTTATGTTCAAGGCCTCAAAACTTTCAAAAGCTAACTTAAGAAGATACCTGAACAAGACTTAACAAAAAGAACAAAAGATATACATATATATATACACACACACACACATAAAAAACAAACTATACAAGTACCTGAATCGCTTGCATAGATTGAGCATCTGAAAAATCAATGCCATCTCGATTGACGAATCTGGATGAATTGCAAAAGCGTGTTAAGAGGAGATGAAGATAGAACTCCTAGCATGCATGCGTATTGAAAGAAGTATATATGCCTGGGATTTCAAGAAATTTGTTGCAAGTGCAAGCAGCCTGAATGCGCTAGCCAAAAGAAAGGGAACATATACAAGATCCTCTCCAGCTACAATCTACTGCTCAACAACTTTACCAGCAACTTATGGACTATATAATGCAAGAAGCGTTAATAATATACTCACGCCCTCATCTTAGATGGACTTGTTCCATCAGCACCACCAACAATTGCTATGCTCTTGATTTTAACATCTGATGTGAACCTATCATGATTAAAATCAGCCAACTATGAATGTAAGATGATAGTAACATGGAGGTGCTGGATGATTAAGAAATGACAATCAACATTTACAGACACACTTTTCCGTTCTCAAACCACTTTCAGTTCCCCTATTTCGGCAACATGATCACACGATTTGATATTACCTTTTTTTGACAAGTGATGACGAATTTTATTATAAGGATATCAAGCACTAAGCTAGTGCTACAAAATATAGTTACATATTGTGCAGTTCCTCAATTCTATCTAACATAGCATCGAAGTCTTGTCCAAAAGCTAGGTTGCACCAATAAGCTAGCAAAGGAAAAGCTCCAGATTTAAGGCTAAAAATGTTTCCTTTGTGGCTTTAAAAAATTCTGTTGTTCCTTTCTGTCCAAACAGAAAAAATGCTGTAGAGAACCATTTAAATATCCTATTGACTGAGCCAAGTTAATTTACGGATAAATTTCTTTTATTCTAATCGAAAAGAGAGCTAATGCCGGGATAAATGAGTAATAAGAGACAGTAACTTTCATGCTACATGATATGCAAAGCAATCTAGCCCTATACAGTCTTTTAAATTGAAAGAAGAGGAGAGGAAAGGGGTACATTAATTTTTCTCAGTTGATTTTTGGGAGCAGATAAGCTGGCAGAAAGAGAGAAACGGAGATAAGGCAGAAGGAGGAAAGGGGTACGTTAACTTTTCTCAATTAATTTTTGCAAGGAGATACAGGCAGAAAGAGAGAAATGGAGATATATGCTGGTGAACAAAGTGTTATGTTTCGTTTTCCGAGTCTACATGTGGGTGAAGACGAGAAAAAGGAGGTACCTCAAGACAATGTTTTATAATGCCATATAAGACCAAATTATTATCAGGAGAAATACTTCATCAAGGGAACTAGTGTCAAATGACATTCATTCCTTTCTTTTCATTCACCAATCAATCCAAAAGGAAAAAATTGTTACTCCTCTCCCTCCTCAGCCCTTTTTCCATTTACTCTCTTTGTTTATAATAGAATTAGAACCAACCTTATAAAGAATCATCCTCTTATTATCAACGATATTTTGCTTTTGGCTTCTTGTTCATCATCCAGAACTTCTAGACTTCGTATCAATTATCCCTCTCTAAAAGATTTTTCCTTCATTTTCCTCAAAGAAACAAGTGCTGCAGCATGAATCAAAGTAAAACCCTTTCTTACAGCACTCGTACTTTATCAATTTGGAGTATTATTTTTATTTTGTACGAGAACAGTAGATTCCAAACAAAGGACAGGAAAACACCTTAGGGGTGAAAGGATTGGAACAAACAACATCACACAATGTTCAACAAGAAAGAAAAACTTGTAATTAGGGAAATAATTAAAATAGGAAAAGCATCCAGAAAGTTTAGTACTTTAGTTTTCTATTCAAATTACACAGAAATTATACTTTCAAGTACTGAACATTTGCTGGGACAAGAGCCCTTTTTGAAGGTGACTGAGAGACATAGAGGAAAAGGAATGTCAAAATGCAGGGTGAAAGGAATGCAGCCCAACAGAAACAAACCAGATTGTTGTGCAAAAGCTGAATAAATAACAATGTTGACACTTACGGAATGAAAACAATCAGTTCAGGATCACCTTCGTTGCTTTCCAAGTGGCCCTGTACCAAAGAATAATCAAAGTATAGAGACATCCAAAGAGAAAGAGAAAAGGACAAAGTTTCGCAAAATAATGGCAAGTTCATATATATATGAAACACACATATACAACTGTGTATCAAAAAAGAGTTCATTTTTTAACAACAATGGTTAGCACTCTGTCACCTTTGTTTAACCAATTTGATGAAAGACGATTGTTAGTTGCTACTATCAGAAAGAATATCACTAGCCATGGGGTATTCCTTGGTTTATAACCTTCCTCGGTGATCTCATGTTAGCAAGTTGAATGCTAGCGAAATAGTCAATGATCTCACTTTTTTTTTATGACCGTGGTGTCTGGTTGTGATGCGACAATAAGATGTAATTTGTAAGAAGTGATTGTGTTGGTCGACTAATTTGTCACATTTTACTTATGAAAGACAGAGATTGGTATTAGTCTGGATACAACACATCATTCTTTAAATCTAGTTAGTATTTTTTACCAACTCAAACTTGAAGTGTCCTTGCTCCAAAGAGAGTAGAAGATTTAATGATATATAAAGATCCAGAAATAACACAGCACACCAGCAAGCAGCAAAACTCTACCCATCATACAAACCTATTAAGCTTACCCGAGAAGGGAGCAAACTTTGCTACCATTTGGTTAAAGTGTCTCACAGGTACTTGAAGAAACCACTTTCAAAATCTACTTTTGGATATTGGGGGAGGTTATATAGAAAGAGTTCTGTTTTTGAGGAAGACTAATGTTGCAAATTTGAACACATATGACTTTATACATCTTTTTATTTATTGGCAGACAACTTCTCTTCCAGCCCAGGTAGACTTCTCCATCTTGTTGATATAACCTTATGTTCTTACCAGAGTACGAAGAAATGAAAGAAAGTATAAGAACATAGAACTAACAGAAAGTGGAGGCCTTGAATATGTAAAAAAAAAGAAGAAAATCAATAAGGATGACAATTTAAAACTACCTGAGACTATGAGACTTCTAATTACACTAATATCTAGTTGATGTTAAAAGCTAAGTTGCTCGGACTCTCCAAAAATGTTGCCGCACCCTTGTTGGATCCTCCAAAAATGCACTACTTTTGAAGGATTCGACATGCACCCGATGACAGTTTTGAAGAGTCCGAATAACATAGGTTAAAAGTAATAAGGTGAAGAAAGATTTTCAATGTCAAGCAAACACTGTCGGCTAGATGCACTTGCACGTCGTTTTTATTTTTTGGAGAATTGGTAAACATCACTTACACATTGTTTTTATCATAAAAGCATCACATTTACGAAAGGATTTTCTCCTTAAATCAAATAAGTCTTTCAGATAAAGGTCAATCTAGAAAGCAAAGTCCAAGGTACATGTGTTAAGGCATATCACCACATATGCTAATAATACCTTGCAGAAAAAAGACCTTGTTTTTCCCCTATCTAATAGTAGGTTTAAAGGATATATTTAATTCCAACAAGCACCAATTAAAACATGTCTGTTCATTTCAACCGGATCACTATGATAAGAAGACTATTGAAACTATTTATCTTGGAAATTATATCTGAAAAAATTAATCCAATATATTTCCTGCACAGACTGAGTCATCACTACATAGCACAGACTACACGATAACAAAGTAAAAGGTCAAGGATTATGATTTCTCTAGATCCAGCCATTTTTTTACTAAAATTACCTCCGAAGAATTCAAACGCTGCTCCCATGGTTTAAAAACTGATTTGACACTTCCCGTGACAGCCTCATTCAGAGCAGACACCTTTTGGCAACACAAAAGGAAGTATAAGGAACTTGGAGAAGCTAACAAATCTATGCATAAGGTAATGTGAGAGTGTGAAATTCAAGAAGCACAAGTCTGAAAATCCTATTTCTAACAAGGCAACCATAAATGACAATGACACTGCCATTTTGATTTGAAATTTTGTTCCATTTTGACAAGTAACTTCCCTTACAACTTTCTTGGTCCTTAGAATTATACATTTACAATATAAATGATCAATTACCCTGGCCAACAAAAGACCTCCAACACACCAAATTGCTTGTTAAAGGTATATAGTGACACTATCTTTAGAACCACTCAAGACTCGTTCAATCAGAAGTTCTGTACTCCACTAAGTTTTCTATACCCACTCACTCCGAAACTTCAATTTTGTATACATATAGGGGTCGTTTGGTAGAGTGTATTACGAAAAATAATACATGCATTAGCCTTGTGTATTACTAGTACCTTGTTTGGTACTCTTTTCCAATCTATGTATTAGGTATACACTCTATTGTGTATTAAGCTGTGTATTGCAAATACCATGGATTTCTAGGTATTAGCAATGCAATGGTTTTAATGCATGCATTAACTTAATTAAAGACTCAATTGCCTCTCAAAACCTTTTTTACATCTTTTCTATCATAATAGTGAAGGGTATCTTTGTAAATTATTTTTTTTATGCAATGCATGCTACTTTTTAATACATCAAACCAAACAACGCAATAGTGCTTAACAAAACAAAAGGCACCAAAAAACTCTAAATTGAGCTGTTCCATTACTACACGGGCTAGTTGCACTTACACCTAAAGGTTCCAACTTTAGATCAAAATAGATATACTAAAACAAGGGTTGTTCATTACAATACTAATACTCAAAACCTCCCCATTCCCCCAATTCCAACTAACTAAATCCCTAGATGGGAACTGACACTATAATCCATAAACCCAACAAAAAGCTAGCAGCTTTAATGTGTTGTATGAAATAATCGGATTGCAGTTCAATCAAGAATTGAAAAATCAACAACCCATTCAATCCCAAGTTGCCAAAATTAGTTCATCGGAAGTGGGTATTTAATAAAGATTGAAAATCATCGGGAATCTTTGAATCTGAAGTGTAATAAACAACACAAAAACAGAAAAAAAAAAGTTATCACCTTTGGAAGGTCGATATGCTTGAAGAGAGACCAATCAGAGGAACAGTTATGGTCGGCGCAATCATGATCGTGCAGGCAAGCCATCCTTTGAGCAACAGATTTTCTCTGAATTCAAACGCTGGCAACTTTAGGAATATAAGTTACCCGATACAGCTTCTTTGTTTTTTGTTTCTTTTTTTCCCTTTTTCATTTTCAGACTTGAGTAGGAATATTTATTATTCCTCATGGCTATCCTAAAAATTTCATCAATACATTTATATTGCAAATCTTTAGTCACAAACATAACTCTTTATGACCTCACATATTATTATTTTTTTATAAAAATATTTTAAAACTTGATATACAATATAATACACCTAATAGATAAATTACATAAATCTCATAGGGTAAGACCTTAAATTACATCATATCTCTACTCTTTTCTATTTTATAAAAATCCCTTAAAATATTAGTCATCTGGATACATAAATTTCATTCGAATACATTAATCGTGATACATTATAAAACTTGTCTGTTGCGCTTAATATGGAATATTAACGTAAAGTTAATTTTCTTTCCCACAAATCACGCAAAACTGATTGATATCAATCCATTCCAATCTGTAACAGCTTCACAAAATTCAAAAATCAAATTTTCAACTTCTCCATCAATTCAAAATCTTAAATCTCAAATCCACCATTGTAGATGATTGGAGAGATGATTCAGATATATTCAATTGCTTTGATCCTTACAAGAAAGTTAGGGCAATTGTGCAGGCTATCAGGAACTATAACGATCCCCATATTTTGGCCGCGGCAAGCAGTGATTTGGAGGAAGCAATGAGTGGTCTAAATCGTCTGAATAAAACAAGGTCGAGCTATTTGTTAGTGATGACACTTACTGATGAAATCAAGCTTAACTTATTTTTGTGTCTATTGTTGATCATAGTATCATGTATTTTGCAGTTCAGCTTTTGTGAACAATATTTTTTCTTGGTTTTGCTTTTGCAATAACATGATGATGAGTTTAACAGGTCGTGTTTTACGCTTGTTTACATGCTTGTGGCACCGGAAGATAATGACAACATCAACTTGAAATGACTCTGGATATTACTATGTTGTGAAGGCATGATGATCAATTAATTTTAGTTATTGTTTTATAGTTGTGTGTTGTAATGAATATAGAGACGACATATGATCAAATCGAATCCAGTCAATTCTTGCATTCGAGATGGATATATTACTCATGATACATTATTATTCCTAAGATATTTAGTAAATTGTTAAGTATTGCAATCCTACATATACATTAGAGAAGTAAATATTGCTTGTAAAATGTTTGGTTTTATAACGAAATATTATTGTGTGATAAATATTAAGTATTAGATACATGTAGTGTTAGTTTGTATGAATGTACCATTGCAAAAGAATGGATATTTAGCAGTAATTTGGATAAATGTATCATTATAAAATAATGAGTATTTAGCAATAATTTGTATAAATGTATCATAGCCATTACTGAGTATCAGATTACATGTAATTGAAAAATTGCATATCTTGTACAACCAAATTGTATATCTTGTACGAAGGAAATAAAATTGAAAATCACTCGATGGGATTGAAAAATATTACCGATACATTATAAAGCTTGATAGATGGAAAATGATACATTATACATTACTTACGTATCAAGTACGTTTGAATTGGACATGAAACCCACTAGTTGAAGTATCAACAATATTAGGTTGTGTATCAGCATAATAAACATAAATATGATACATTGCATAAAAATCACTAGTCGAATTATTAGCAACATAATGTTATGTATCAGTATAATAAATATAAACATGATTCATTGCGTAGAATCCATTAGTTGAAGTATCAGCAACATTAGAATATGTATCAGTATAATAACTATAAACATGATACATTGCATAAATCTCACTAGTCAAAGTATCAACAACATTAGCTTATATATAAGAAGAATCAATATAAACATGATACATTGCATAAAACATAGTCATTGTATCAGAAAGTTAAATTACGAAATAAAATAAATGAGATACATTGAAAACTTGTGTCTTTGATAGAGATGGGCGGGATAAGGCAGATTCGACTTTTTCCCCTTTTTGAGCATTTTTTCACAATAGATTTAGAAGTCAAAATCTTTCTTCATGAATAAAAATGAACAAACATTAAAGAGTGCAGATATATAACACCCAATTGATTTTGGTATTGTCTATATATCCTTTTAAATTTGAATACGATTGAAGATACATTATAGAACTTGATACATTCGATAGTGTTTATGTATCAAGTACATTTATATTGAACAGGATAAACAAAATCAAAGATTCAACAATATTAGGGTTTTGTATCAATACCGTAAATATGAACATGATACATTGCATAACAACGAAAGTTACTATAGCAGTGATGTATGATAACACTAACAAATGCTAATTAAATGTATAATAAAGTTGAAATAAAGGCATTATACATAATTTTATGAATCAAAATCAACTAAATACATTAAAAATCTGTAACACCACGTATACGAAAGAGGGAGACCTAGCAATTTTTAGAATTTCCAAGGGTCACCTACGAGGGTCATCCACATCCCGTGGTTGGACCCACGCTCCGTGGGAAGCCTCGTGGATGAGGCCCCAAGAAAACTGCCTTAGGCAGTAACTACGGCTGGACCCACGCCCTGTAGATGGGTCCACGCCTCGTGGATAGGTCTCGTGGTTCAAGCCCTTTTTCCAGTGTCCCTAAACCCCAAACCACGCCCAACTAGTACGGGCCGTAGTTCAACCTACGCCCCATGGTCGAGGTCTCGTGGATAGGGCAGTGAGGCAGTTTTGGTGATTAACTTTATGGGTAGTTTAGGGCTTTCTAGTTTTAATTAGGATTAAGTGGTGTCGTTTTACCCTAATCTAGACCACTTATATAAAGACTTTAGACCCCTAAATTAAGTCATCCTAAGTCATTATTTCAAGATCTCAAAAGAAACCCAATTCCCTCTCAAATATTCTCTCTCTAGAAAGTGAAGAAGAAGAAGTGGAATCAAGCTAGCTAGGTCAAGTCAAGCCTCCATTGTTTCGAGCTTTGTGGGCATTGTAATTGAGGTATGATGATTTATTCATTCATGGATTCCTTTCATCCATGAAGCCCCATATTTCCCTCAATTTAGAAGAAGAATTCCCCAAGTCAATCTAGGGTTTCTTCTAATGTTATGGACTATGATCCAATAGAGTGGATTATGATTGTTTATGATAGAATTGCATGATTTTAGCATGATTATACATGTATTCATGCTTAACCTATGATTATAAGGTGAATTTGATATAGTTGGTTTTTATGCCATGAAAGGGAAAATTGGGGGATTAGATGTGATCTTCTAAGATTGATGAATTACATTATAGATTGCTTGAGATTAAGCACATAGACATGGATTTCTTAAGAGTAAATAATATAGACATGAATTGAATTAGATTAAAGTATATATGATGAATTATGATTGGTAGTGCTTGAGATTGAGACTATATGATGATATATGATTAGAATTGCGTAAGAATGAAGCATGTGATTAGAATGTCTTGAGATCTAGGCATACATGATGATCATGAGAAGTATTGCTTTGAGACTAAGGCTTGTAGTTATAAATGTGGAATTTCTAGGGCTTGAGAGTAAGGCTAATATGATGAACTATGAATGTTAAGGCTTTGAGAGTGAAGCTTATGTGTATGTTGATTTGTATATGGTATTGTTATGGAGGGACTTTACCCACATGACCTATATTATGAATGTATGAGATTATGCATGTTCTTATAGAATCTATGTAAATGCTTTAAGAACACTTTGAGAGTAAAGCGTTAATGATTATGATATTGTTGTTTTGTTGATTGAAAGGCTATTCTCATGAACAAGATGTGAAAGGTTTTCTCACATATAAAGATGATAGGTTGAAAGGCTTTCTCACCTAATTGAATTAAAGGCTAAAGAGCCATCATAAATAGATCATGGATGGTGATAGTTGCTCACGCATGGTCTAAAGAGCTAAGTTAATAATATACCTTGAATCGGTAGACCAAGGGCACCCTTTCATGAGTAACTTCAAGGACTTTAAAATGACATGAGTCTAGAGGTGATTCCCTAAGACCTTCATATAAGAAGGATGTGAAGTGAGCTCCCATATTCCTAAGTTAGTAAACATGAGGTGATTACCCATGTCATGTGATGAGGAGTGTGAGGTGACTACCCTTAATCTATAACTCCTAAAGCAAGGCAAAACGTGATTACCCATTAGCCTTTATGGTTGATCATGGAGGAGAATACCTATGGTCCTTATAAGATGATGTGGAGGCGAATACATATTTCATATCATGTTGGACATGGAGGCAAATACCTATGATCCTTGTAAAATAATGTGGAGGAGAATACCTATATCATATAATGATGGGGCATGGAGGTGAATACCTATGACTATACAAGTAAGGCAAGAGGTGAATACCCATTAGCCTTTATAATAGACATAGAGAGGTGAGTCCCCATGTCATGAAAGTAAAGCAAGAGTAATGTGAATTATGCTATGATGAATAAAATGTATGGATTTTAGCTTGAAAGGCCTTCCATGATGTGTATGACTAGAGGTGATTCCCCTTGTCCATGAAAGATAAGCTAAATATGAGAATAAAAGATGATGAATATGAATAAGGGCCTAAAGTGGTTTGCTTAGTATGGGTGAGATTTATGACGTCTTATCCATGCACTGCACAAGCATGCTTGGAGGTTATTTATGAAGTGTTTCTCTTATGTTATATTGATCTAGATGCATTGATTATGCCTATGACTATGTTGTTATCGCTTATGCTTATAGCATATGTCTTATGATGATGTTTCTTATGCTTATGATATATGTATAATGGTGACTAATGCCTATGATATGCTTGTGTTGATGATTTATGCTAGCCATCATATTTAGTACATCTTTGTACTAACGCATACTCTTGCCTATATTCTTATCAAATGTAGGGTTCGGCGATATTGACTTCCATACTCATGGCTAGGATCTTAGTAGAAACAAGCAAGTGAAGATTTGGTGAGTCCTCATAACATCGAGTATTTGACCACCTTTCATTTATGTCTTTCTTTTACCTTTAGCACTTTTGTATGGCCCATGTCCCAAGACTATTCATGTATTAGATAGTTTGAGACAATGTTCCGCTTCATTTTATGAGACTTTGATTATATTGGAAAATGTTTTAAATTTCCACACTTTTCTATTATATTATGTTATAATATGCTAAGTGGCTTGTATGTGACCTCTCAGGGTCTTATACGCCTTGTTACATCTAGGGCGTACCCTTGGGTTGTGAAAAACTTGGTAATCATAGCACAAGGTTTAGAATGGTTATGGGATGTCTCAAACCACGTCTAGTAGAGTCTTGTTCATAAATGTGATACGCGCCACATTTATGAATGGGAGGGTATTAGATGCTTAGGATACTTCACTTCTTCATTCTCTAAGTCGTGCCATAGTGTTTAACTTTATTAGGTCTTTCTCCTAATCTGTGCTCGATGGTTTTCAGGATATGGCTACTGCAAGGGCTAATGCTAGAAGGAATGAGGAAGACAATGAGGATCAAGGAGTTCCTCCCCAAGCTCCAATTGACCCTTTAGGTGGGAATGTGACTAATGCGGAGTTTAGGACGGCTTTTCAAGTGTTGGATCAAGCCATGACAACCCAAGCCAATAGAGAGGTGGTATCCTCCGTGAACCCAAATGCGGGTACGACGGCATCAAGAGTGAGGGATTTTATGAGGATGAACCCCCCGGAATATTATGGCTCCAAAGTTGAGGAAGACCCTCAAAGGTTTATCGATGAGGTCTATAAGGTACTTGCTATTATAGGGGTGACTCCGATAGAGAAGGTGGAGTTAGCCGCTTATCAATTGAGAGATGTTGCTCAAGTGTGGTATGATCAATAGAAGGGAGAGAGATTGGTAGGAACAGGTCCCGTAGAGTGGGACTTATTTAAATCGGCATTTCTTGATAGTTTCTATCCCCTTGAGTTGAGGGAAGCAAAGGTGCAAGAATTCATTAACCTTAGGCAAGGTAATATAAGTGTTAAGGAATATGCATTGAGGTTTACTCAATTGTCTAAGTATGCTCCAACTATGGTGGCGGACTCAAGGGCTAAATGAGTAGGTTTATGTCGGGCGTGTCTGATAAGGTAGAAAAAGAATGTCGTATGGCAATGCTCCTCCATGATAGGGATATATCACGTCTTATGGTGTACGCTCAACAAATTGAGGAAGGGAAACTCAATGAGGAGTCTAGGGAGAAAAATAGGTCTAGAATAGAGAATGATGATCCCTCTCATGCAAGGTCCGATGTACATGGTCGCCTTAGGTATAGACAAAAGTTCCTCGGGCAAGGTTTCTCAAACACTCCTAAGTTCAATCAAGAAAGAGTGTCTAACCCTAAGCCTTAAGGAGGTAGTAGTGGGGTTCTATTGCCAGGGTGTAGTAAGTATGATAGAAGACATGTGGGTGAATGCCTAGCGGGTTCCAATGTTTGTTTCAGTTGTGGTGAGTTGGGTCATAAGATAAGGCATTTCCCTACAGTTGCTAGAAATGAAGGGGATAGTCATCATAGGTCTCAACCCTACCCTTCATCCGGTCGAATTGGTTCGGGTGCAATGCTCCAAAGAAAAATAGTTTATATGCTCTCCAAGCTAGAGGTGAACAAGAGTGCCCTCCGAATGTTGCTCCCGATATGTCTTTTATGCTTATTTAGATTCCGGTGTTGCTTGATAGACTTGAAATGTTAGACTTTGATATTGTCTTTAGTCTTAATGGGCTACATTATTGTTATGTGTTATTGATGGTAGAACCCGACTTAGTCTTTGTGAGTTTTGGGGTATGTTGATGGATTTGATGAATAGGGTGTTTGAGTATTGCCTAGATATGTTGAATGAGCAGACTCCTCTAAAGGGTAGTAGTGCAATTCACCATGGTTTAGAACCATCTTGTATGATGGATGTAAAAGCATAGTGATAACTTGATCTGCCCTTAGAGTTTAAAGAAGCGGTGCTTAGAAAGTCCGTTTAGGCTTACTACCAAAGGGGGATATGGTGTGCTTAGATACCAAGGTCGTTGAATGTTCCTAATGTTCATGATTAGGGTTACTGTAAATTATCACCATATGAAGGTGTAATGAGTTTGAGAAGTTTAGTCCCCGTTTTGTAGGCCCACATGAGGTCTTGAGATGTGTTGGTAAGGGTGCTTATGAGTTAGAGTTGCCTAATGAGTTGGCATAGGTGCATCCGATTTTCCATGTCTCTATGATGAAGAAGTGTGTTGGAGATCCGACATTTTTTTATCTCTTAGGAAGATAGGGAGTTAATGAGTTCCTCATGGCTTGGTCTATGTGTGAAGTCATGTGTGTTTTAGATGTTTCCATGATTTCCTAATGTTGTGCATGTTCATGAAAAACTTGTGTTTTGAAAGAAAATGAGTTTGCATGATTGATTTGTAGTGCATTGATGAGTTACCTATAGACTTCATGAGATGAGTTGTGAAACATGCCTCAGCTTGGAGTTAAGAGATTCTTCCTTGGATGTATGATATGAGTATAGATTGCATATAGGCTTCATGATATTGTGTTGAGCATGCTTTTAGTTTGGAGATGGTAGTTCCTCTTTAAACATGAGAAACGTTAGAATTTTAGACATTTTTGGGTTGTTAGATATAGTTCCTACTTCCATGTGATGCATTGAACATGTTTAGCTTGGAGATGAAGTTCTTCCTTTGGTTATGTGCATTTAGATGAGTTGCATACATGATGGGTTGCTAGTCTTGAGTCATCTCCTTTAAGAAGTGCCTAGAGGGCCATTCGAGGACGAATGTTCCCAAGAGGGAGATATTGTAACACCCTGTATACGAAAGAGGGAGACCTAGAAATTTTTAGAATTTCCAGGGGTCGCCCATGAGGGTCATCTACATCCCGTGGTTGGACCCACGCTCCGTGGGAAGCCTTGTGGATGAGGCCCCAAGAAACTGCCTTAGGCAATAACCATGACTGGACCCATGCCCCGTGGATGGGTCTACGTCTCGTGGATAGGTCTCGTGGTTCAAGCCATTTTTCCAGTGTCTCAGAACCCCGAACCACGCCCAACCAATACGGCGGGCCGTAGGTCAACCTACGCCCCATGGTCGGGGTCTCGTGATTGAGTGTTCACACCCAATTTTGACTGACTTCTAACCCGTTTTGGGAATGCTATTCGATTAAATACGTATTTTTTAAAACATATTCGAGTTTAAAATTTTAATCAATTTTGTCTTAAAATTATATATTTTAGTATGCATGATCTTAAAAATTAATGTAATTATTATCAAATTATTTTTATCGATAGTTAAACTTGAAATAATTACTTTACTTAAATATTTTAAGATTTTAAATGTGTTTAATTATATAAAAATATTTTAATATGTGTAGTATTTTATTAATTGAATAGCATTTTCTTAAGTTTTCTCCAAATCATTTAATTTTTATCCCATTTTGATCTAATTCCTTTCAATTCTAGCCTCTTCCTAATCCAATTCATTGCAATTCTAGCCATCTCAATCCAATTTCTTTTTTTTTCAATTATAGCCAATCTGATTTCAATCATAAAGAAACTCATCTTTTAATCTGAACCGTTCATCCTTCTTCAATAAATCTCGGTCTCTTATCTCAAAAAACGATCAACGGTCCGGATCCATCCAAGCTATTCTTTCCTATTCTAACCTAAAAGACCAAAAACCCTAAAAAAAATTGACATTCTCTTCATTTCCTTCTCTCTAGCGTTGCCTCTTCCATCTCTCTCTCCTCGCCTCTTCTTTCCCTCCTCCTCTCCGGCCAGCAGCAAGGAGGACGAAGCCAGCAGCTCCAGCCGCTCCAAGCAGCGACCAGTGAACACCAGCAACGGCGAACGACAAGCTAGTCGCTCCGGCCGGCGCAAACAGTAGAAGCAGCCAGAGGCGGCGACGCCACCCTCCCCTCTCCACCATCCTCGCTTTTCCCCAGATGAATTCAAACAACATCAACACCGGCTCCAAACAGCAGCAGCTCCAGCCGAACAGAAACCAACAACTAGGCGCAGCGAGCACCGGCGATGCAGAAGCAGCCGACTCGTCCCTTTCTCTTTCACCAGCGAAAACCAACAACGAGCAGCTCCAAACATTCCCGACCAGCAAAATTCCGTTCAGCGTACTCCGACAAAGTCAAGGTTGGGTCGACTCTAAATTTGAGAGGTTGATATGGTCAATGACGGATCTTCTCAGATCCGTCCAGGTTCATTCTCCTGATTCGGTTATATGATTTCTCAATTTGATATATGATTTTGCATATTTGTGTATTGTGAAAATGTAATTGCTGTGAAATTTTGTCTCAAACATGAAACTTTTTGATCTGTCAGTCTTGTTTCATTAGCGTGTTAATATTTTACAGTTGATAGTTAGCCTGTTTCGTTTGAGTCTTAAATTGATGGAGCTGTTAATCTTCATCTTTAAGTGATGCCTTAATATCTGCCCCTATGTTTGACTGATTTTGACTGGATTTTGCATTATAATTTTTTCAGTGCAAATTTTTATATATTATTAATTAATAGTTGTTGTAAATTGATCCCTCCTCCCTTAATTTTTGTCCTAAACAGATTCTTACCTATCATATTCTTGGTAAAGTGTTGATTGTAATTCGTTTGTGGACGGATTTTACTCCCTTTGTTTAAGGAAATTATCAAGCTGTAATTCGGTCTAGCTTCAACTTTTAAAATGGGATTTCGTGATTTTGTGACTTGCCCTTAATTTATTCAGTGTTGTATTTAGATTGTTACATGTTTATATATGGTAGAGTATGCTTAAATTGATAGGATAAATTATATGGAAAGACTTTGCTCATTCGGTAAAATTTAACAAATTTCGCACTTGTTTATATTTGGTAAAAAATAAATAAAAATAAATTCTGATTTTGGTTCCCTTGTGATTAAGGAAAACAATATTGTATTGATCCCTAAAATAACTCCTTTCCTTTAATTTGGCACCTTTCATATGGTATATAAGAAAGGGTTTCTTATTCACTCTTGACTACACACACTTTTCCACTCACGCTTACACACTTGAACAAATCTGAAACTCACTTCATGCTTTAACAAATATAAAAAAATATACTCTTTGTTGTCATGTTGCTGTTGTGGTAAACTTGGAGCTTTCTTTTGCTGTGTTGTTGTTGTGGTTTGGAGATCTTGCTAAATACTTCATTGCTGATAAATATATTTTGCTTAAGTGGTTGGTTGTTTCACCCTTAGTTAATTCTCGTTTTGCATTATTTTAGTTATTGTTGTGTGTTTAAATGAATAAAAGGAAGCATTCGGGTCAGTTCTCTTTCCCTTTCTTGATATGTGTGATGTTATATACGTGATTTCATAGTCGTTGTGTTGTTATATTTGCTACTTGATTTAATGTGTGTCCTCTTTGCTAGTATATCTCAAAATATATGATATTATGTGTCTTTGGCATTATACTTGTGTTTGTATCTTTTGTTATCCTTTAGCAGGTTTGAACACAAGTTCAAGATATGGAGAGTTGTCATAGGAGGGAAACACTATTTAATTTGGATTTTGTATATTATTTAATTTCTATTATTGTCTTGTAATAATTTGTAAACTCTAACGCTCTATCATAAATGAAATGATTTGGGGGATCGCTTAAGGGGGGGAGGGAGATTATGTGCTACTTGTTTATTTTATCATAACTTATTTAGAAAGCATGCCTATAGGATTGTGATTATTTGATAGTTTGTAACATCATTTTAGATCTAACTAAAACAAAATAAAATTACTATTGCTATTAATCCCATATCTTGTTTAATTATTGTTCAAAGTTTATCACGTGTTTAAACTTTATTTGTCCGTTAGAATATAGTTAGTTGATTTGCATGACCACTTCTCCATTATAATAATAAATAATGCGTGATTGCTCATTGCTTCACTTAATTCAATCAAAGTTCCTCTTATATAATAAATGAATAAATACATGTATATATTACAATCTCTTTTGTATTGAAACATTCTGCCGGTATTAGATATCATGCCTATAGGTTTTTCTGAATATTATTATGATTTTCAGCATGTTCATATTTAGAAACTATGCCTATAGGAGCCATGCATACAACCTTTCAATCGCCTAGAAATCATGTTCATAGGCGTAATTAAATAATTTCCAGCATGTTAAATAATTGAAATAAATCTATGCACATTTTCTGCCCACTGGTAAATAATTTCTGCAATGCATTTATTTTCTGACACTAAAAATAAGATAATAAATTGCCCAACATACTAATAATATCTTAAATAAAATCTGCTCTTGTCCAATCTGCATGATGAAGTTATTTTCTACACTTAAACACTCTTCTGCTACTTAAAATAAATCCATTATGCATGAATACTTGTTCTGCCACTTAAATTAATTTTCTGCGTCTACCACTTGCTTCCCCGATTAAATCCTGCTCGGATTAATTAATTTATGCACTGTTTTGTCACTTAAAATCAGCTACTGATTAATTTATGCATTTAATAAATTGTCTGCTACTTAAAATAAAAATTGGCATTAATAATCTGATCAACTATTGCTCTAAAAAATTATGTCATGCATCTGTGATAATTTTTCTGCCACTTTTAAAATTAGTTAATAAGTGCAATTAATTACTTTCTGCATGTGTAATAATTTCCTGCCCTCTAAATTCAGTAAATATTGTTATGCTGCTTGTTTTGTATGCACACACTTAAGCATGAGACCTTTTACAATTATGTGTGTTTGCAAGCATGTTAATTAAAATCTAGAGGCCAACTTGAGATTTATGTGTTAAATGCTCGTCCTACTTGTTTTGCTTGGTGTCTAGGGGGCCTATTAGGAGCCTATATTTATTTTTGTCTAAAATCATCCTAACAGTAGTCAAATGCCTCTTAGAGGTTAAGCGAGGGCGCTAGGCACCTTTTAGGACGAAATGCATGCGGAAGGTGGGGTATGGGTAGTTAGGACCTACGGAGATGATGACATTGCCTCGAGCCATAAACGACAAACATTTGTTTTGTCTGTCCCTATATATAGAAGCCGAGCGCTGATCCGTAAAGTTATCGTTTTTAGAGTTTCCCTTAACTTTTCCCTTCACTTGCTTTAATTATAATTGTTTGGGGTAGTTTAATAAAATAAAAAAAATTTGCCTATTTATTTGTGTATATTCTGTCTTCTCGCTTATCTATAACTATTTGTGTTTCTATATATAATATTAAGCCATCACCTAGTTCGCATGCTTAAATAAAGAATAAATGAAGCAACCTTAATTGTTGAATGTTAGTTATCATCTAGCAAGCATGTTTAATTAAATTATCAATAAATGAAGTGACCTTATTTGCTACTTGTAACCCCCACATAAATTGCATGAGATACGGTCGGAACCCACATTTGTGGACCTCGAGGGATGCCTAACACCTCCCCCTCGAGGTAATTTGAACCCTTATCCGATCTCTGGTTCGTTGACCTTTAGTTAGAATTAGTTAGGTTAGATAGGTGTCCTAACGCGTCTTAATTTGTTAGGTGACGACTCTTCAATCACCAAAACCCAAAAGAGTTGTTAGGTCATGCACCCAAAGCCCATTTTGAGAAAAATGGGGCGCGACAATGGGGAAGTGAGGCAGTTTTGGTGATTAACTATAAGGGTACTTTGGGGCTTTTCAATTTTAATTAAGATTAAGTGGTGTAGTTTTACCCTAATCTAGACCACCAATATAAAGACTTTAGACCCCTAAATTAAGTCATCCTAAGTCATTATTTCAAGATCCCAAAAGAAACCCAATTCTCTCTCTAGAAAATGAAGAAGAAAAAAAAGAAGAGGAATCACGCTAGGTCAAGTCAAGCCTCCATTGTTTCAAACTTTGTGGGCATTGTAATGGTTTATTCATTCATGAATTTCTTTCATCCATGAAGCCCCATATTTTCCCCAATCTAGAAGAAGAATTCCCCAAGTCAATCTAGGGTTTCTTCTAATGTTATGGGTTATGATCCAATAGAGTGGATTATGATTGTTTATGATAGAATTGCATGCTTTTAGCATGATTATACACGTATCCATGCTTAACCTATGATTATAAGGTGAATTTGATATAGTTGGGTTTAATGCCATGAAAGGGGAAATTGAGGGCTTAGATGTGATCTTCTAAGATTGATGAATTACATTATAGATTGCTTTAGATTAGAGAACATAGACATGGATTGCTTAAGAGTAAATCATATAGACATGAATTGAATTAGATTAAAGTATATATGATGAATTATGATTGGTAGTGCTCGAGATTGAGCCTATATGATGATATATGATTAAAATTGCTTAAGAATGAAACATGCGATTAGAATGTCTTGAGATCTAGGCATACATGATGATCATGAGAAGTATTGCTTTGAGAGTAAGGCTTGTAGTTATAAATGTGGAATTTCTAGGGCTTGAGAGTGAAGCTAATATGATGAACTATGAATGTTAAGGCTTTAAGAGTGAAGCTTATGTGTATGTTGATTTGTATAAGGTATTGTTGTGAAAGCAATTTACCCACATGACCTATATTATGAATGTATGAGATTATGCATGTTCTTATATAATTTATGTAAATGCTTTAAGATTACTTTGAGAGTAAGTGTTAGTGATTATGATATTGTTGTTGTGTTGATTGAAAGGCTATTCTCATGAACACATAATGAACAAGATGTGAAAGGCTTTCTCACATGGAAAGATGCTAGGTTGAAAGGCTTTCTCACCTAATTGAATTAAAGACTAAAGAGACATCATAAATAGATCATGTGTGGTGATAGTTGCTCACGCATGGTCTAAAGAGGTAAGTTAATATTGTACCTTGAATCGGTAGGCCAAGGGCACCCTTTCATGAGTAACTTCAAGGACTTTAAAATGACATGAGTCTAGAGGTGATTCCCCAAGACCTTCCTATGAGAATGATGTAAGGTGAGCTCCCATATTCCTAAGTTAGTAAACATGAGGTGATTACCCATGTCATGTGATGAGGAGTGTGAGGTTACTACCCTTAATCTATAATTCCTAAAGCAAGGCAAGAGGTGATTACCCATTAGCCTTTATGGTTGATCATGGAGGAGAATACATATGGTCATTATAAGGTGATGTGGAGGCGAATACCTATATCATATCAAGTTGGACATGAAGGTGAATACCTATGATCCTTGTAAAATGATGTGGAGGCGAATACTTATATCATATAATGATGGGGCATGAAGGTGAATACATATGACTCCCTAAAATGGTCATGGAGGCGAATACCTATGACTATACAAGTAAGGCAAGATGTGAATACACATTTGCCTTTATAATAGACATAGAGAGGTGAGTCCTCATGTCTTGAAAGTAAAGCAAGAGTAATGTGAATTATGCTATGATGAATAAAATGTATGGATTGTAGCTTGAAAGGCCTTTCATGATGTGTATGACTAGAGGTGATTCCCCTTGTCCATGATAGATAAGCTAAAGATGAGAATAAAAGATGATGAATATGAATAAGGGCCTAAAGTGGTTTGATTAGTATGAGTGAGATTTATGGGGTCTTATCCATTTGCACAAGCATGCTTGGAGATTACTTATGAAGTGTTTCTCTTATGTTATGTTGATCTAGATGCATTGATAATGCCTATGACTATGTTGTTATCTCTTATGCTTATAGCCTTTGTCTTATGATGATATTTCTTATGCTTATGATATTTGTCTTATGTTGACTAATGCCTATGATATGCTTATGTTGATGATTTACGCTAGCCATCATATTTAGTACATCTTTGTACTAACACATACTCTTGCCTACATTCTTATCAAATGTAGGGTCCGGCGATATTGACTTCCATCCCCGTGGCTAGGATCTTATAAGTAGAAGCAAGCAAGTGAAGATTTGGTGAGTCCTCATAGCATCAAGGATTTGACCGCCTTTCCTTTATGTCTTTCTTTTACGTTTAGAACTTTTGTATGGGCTGTGTCCCAAGACTATTCATGTATTAGATGGTTTGAGACAATGTTAAAGATTTCCGCTCCGTTTTATGAGACTTTGATTGTATTGAAAAATGTTTTAAATTTTCGCACTTTTCTATTATCTTATGTTATGATATGCTAAGTGGCTTGTATGAGGCCTCTCGGGGTCTTATACGCTTTGTTTCATATAGGGGTACCCCTGGATCGTGACAAAATCTGAACCTTGGATAGAGAAGGGTGTTGAAATGAAGGCATTATACATTAAATTATGAATCAAAATCAACTAGATACATTGAAAATATGAACCTTGGATAGAGAAGAGTGTTCAGTAACATGTTCTACTTTCTTTTTTTTTGGAATCTTTCTCAATGGGTAATTCAGAATTTGCAATGCATCTTTCATCGATTTCAAATCACAAACACGAAGGACGAGATCTTCCGCTTGTGAAACTAATTGGGTAAGACAAATATTAAACAATGGACCAGAACCCATATGTATTAGAAAAAAATAAACAACAAAAAATCGGGAAAAAAAAACACAATATTCTAATCTGTTGAAAGCAAAAAAAAAGTGATGAAGAAATTCTTCTACACTTTCTCCTTTGCTCTGTATCAACTCTTGTAGCTTCTTTTTTCACTTTCAACAATGGTGTCACCCATGGATCTCGACCCAAAGCCCTTAATGGAGACATCAACAACTCGACCTTTATTCCCCTAATATTTTAGAGGTTTTTCCAGAGTCATTTGTTTTTCCTTTTCCTTAATTATATGTCATTGCATTCTTTGCATTTAAGAGTTCAAGATACATTTTTCGTATCTACTTCTTGTGTTTATTATTCGCTATATGCAATTTAGTTGTAACTTTTTGTCGCCGTATGACAACAACCGATTCATCTCTTCTCTTCCATTCATAAATAAAATATAAATATTTTGTTAGATTTTAATTAACTTAAGTCTTTAATTTTAGGGAAAATTGTATAAAATATCAAACTATTAATTAAAATTAAATGATATAACCACAGTTTCATTAAATTCTAATCCGTAGCAAACACTTTTCATTAGCCTCTCTCCCCAGATATCTCGCTCGCCACTCTCCTAATCTCGCTCACCACTCTTTCTCTCGCCTCTCTCAATTTATACAAACAGAAATGTATAAATTATGTTTGTGTTTGTATAAAACGGGAGAAAATTGTATGTACAAATACAAATACATATCTTTTCGTTCGCCTCTCTCCCCAGATATCTCGCTCACCACTCTCTCTCTCTCTCGCCTCTCTCACTTTATACAAACACAAATGTATAAATTGTGTTTTTGTTTGTATAAAACGAGAGAAAAATGTATATACAAATACAAATACATATATTTTCATCATATACACTTATAATTATGCAATACAAATCTTCCCCTGTCCAGTTCTCTTTTGCCTTTCTCTCTTTCTCGCTTTATACAAAAAAAATACTTTCTTATTTGTATACAGATTCCAAATATCTTATATAATTGATTCTTTTGTATAAGTATACCAAAATATACATATTAATAGCCACAACAAACATAAAGTTTGCTATGAAGTGCAATTATGCAAACTATAGTTATAGCATACAAATATTATTTTTATGTTTGCTAAACTAAAATTTACTCTTAATTTTATCATTTTCTCAAGCCCAACACTTTAGCCCAACTATAACAATCCTAAGTCCAAGTTCATCAAAATCCATTTTAGTTTTTCCCTACCTTACTTCACATAAAATGGTCACACTTTTTCTTAAATGAATAACTTTGTTCGTGTAATGATAACTCTAGTATTGTTTAATTGCTTAACTGAACCAACACTAGCTTTTCTGTGAATTTTTCATGCACTAGGTGTTTGTGTCTATCGAGATATGTACGTCCTCAAAATAATTATTACTTTCAAACCGAATAAACTAGAAAAACTGAACTAAATCGAACCAAACCGATAATAACCAAATTGAAGGTTATTTTTTTCGTTTGGTTTGGTTTGGTTTTAGAAATTTAAAAAATTGACTATGGTTTGATTTTGATTTTAATCAATAACCGATACAACGTCCAAACCAAACCACGAACATCCCTAATTATTAGTAGTAGTATTACAATTATTATTATTATTATAATTGCTACTACTACTGTTACTATTATTACTATTGTTGTTAATATTTTTATTAATATTATCTACTATAATTGCTTTTACTTTATTATTTATGTTTCTATTTTTAAGTTAATCGAAAATCCTTTTTTTTTCTTTTTGAAAAACCTAATTTTTATTTTCTTTTTTAAAGACTAATATTTTGAAATTTAACATTTGCCAAGTGACTTTTAATTAGCTTGCCACTTGGCTTAACCACATTGCAAACTACTCTTATTTATAATATATATATATAAATTATTAGTAAAAGTGTTTCTATATTTGTATTATTAATTTAATACTTAAATTAAATATATTTAAATTTATTTTACAATAACTGAAAACGAGCGAATAGTAAAGTACTCGAATATTACTCCAATTTATTTCATCTTTTCTCTCCTCCTTCGCACAAAAAGTCGACAACACCGAAAATTATGGCTGCAAAGAAAATCATGTTTAGGGTCTTGTTTTAGTGAATTAAATCATAATCATTAATTCTAACTTATGTTGTGTGTCTCCGATTTAAATAAGAACTTGGAAAAAATAGAAAAATAGAAAAAAAGAAAAATAGAGAGAAACTAAATTCCTAATTCTCCATAAGAAGTTTGATATAATAATTTGGTGTATAATTTTAACGTGCACGACGTTTATATGACTCAACCTGAGTCATCAACAATTATCTCTATGATCTTTTTTAAATTATCTTTTCTTCCCCCCATTTCTTTTATGGCTTGTGATATTTATGTATATTCTAGCATGCATTGAAGGTTGTTGGACTAAACACACTATTATTTGCTTAATAATTGAATGATAAGAAGAAGCATTCAAGATGAGATTAATTGATAACATATGTCAACCAATTTTTGAATATAAAAAAAAGAATTGTGATTAGGCCTATGGGAAAGTCCACACGTATTGTTAGCAACACCTTATCAATTGTAGTATTTTCTGGATTATTATGAGGTTGATAAGGTATTGACTAGAACAACTTAAGTACATTCATCATAAAAGATAAGATGAAGAATAACAATAAGTATTGGAGTTCATTAGTAAGTATTTATCCCTCCGTTCACTTTTACTCGTTCATTTTGAACTTTGAACGCTTCTTAACGAATTAAGGATTAATATGGGTATTTTATCATAATACTCATATTAATTGATGTATAGTGTGATTAGGTCTTGAGAAATGATTTGTTAAATAAGTAATTAATGTTAAGAGTAGAAAAGAATATTTTTTTTTAAATCTTTTAATAGTATGGGAAATCGGTCCGAGTCTGGACCAAGTGAATCTTCTTTTTGGTTGAGCTTAGACTTATCTTACTTACTCCCATAAAGAAAGGGGTTGCTAGTCTTGCCAGTTTGAAAGTGCCTTCGACGAAAGTCTTCAAATTCTCTCACATTACGATTGCTATGTTAAAAGAGAAAATATATTTTTAGAATAGTAGACAGTTAAAAATGAACAGAGAAAGTATATGGTGACGTTAAATTTCATGAAGCCAAATCGATTTTAAAGTTTTTTTTTAACCTTGTCCTCCGATTATTTTTTTTAACCGTCTTCATTTTTCTCCTTTTTTATATTTTTCATTTTTAAAAAATCTATATAATACATTGTAATATTGTATATACATTACATAGATTGTATATGTATATATAATGTATATACTTTGTATAATCATGTATAAATACGTGAAACCAACTCAAATTACATACCTTAACCACAATTTGAGCTGGAAGCTCGAGTTTGTCAACTAACAATCAAGAGGTTGAAAAAAGATAAATTAGGCAAGTGGACCTATCTTACAAATTATATACAATTTTGGACCAATAAGGGTTAGCCGGATGACTAAGGATATAAAATCTGAAATATTAATTTATTTGTATTCGAATATTTTTATTAAACTGAAGATTTAACTTTACTAGGTAGAAATTAAAGTGAGTAGACATATTACTTAATCACGCGTAGTGATAAGGACTTATATAAAAGATAAATGACTTCAATATGTTGATTAAATCGCGATTAGTTTTCTTTTTTCCGCATAACAAATATCTTTCAATCACTATTATTGTCTTTTCATGTAAAGCTAAAGTTTCCAACTTAGATTATATATTTCAAAAAATGTATCGGGTTTGACCAATAATGTGTAACACTAAATATTTTTCATTACACTAACCTTGATTAGGACTGTTATATTATGTCATCATTAATTGATAGGCTATTAAGAAACTATCACTTGTCTTCCCACCACAAGATGCAAATTGAAGAAAGAGCTTGTATAAAGAAAATTACACATAGTTAATTAAATCAAGTTTCTAATAAGTTTTCAATGTTTTGAAAAGGCATCTTCATGTATTTATATATTTATTTTTTTCCCTTTCGACATATCTTTTCCAAACCCTTGGGTTCCTCCAATCATTTGGGGACAGGTTTATGATATTGTTTTAAAATTCGATTAATTTAAATTCAGATAGAAAAGTCTACTTGGTATGTAAAAATCGTTTTCTATTAAAAAGTAATTTCATTTTCAAAACTTAAACTCGAGATATCTGATTATAAAGAACGGAAAACATATTATAATCTTAGTGGTGCATATTTTTTATTCCTAAACACAAATATTACATGACCAGATCCTTACATGTTGGAATGAGATGTTTTATTTTTTAAAAGAAAACATTAAAAACAAATGGTTCTAAGAAGTCAACATCCAGCAGGTTACGCAATAATTCTTTGGGTTAACATCTTAAAAAACCCAAATAAATACCATTATATTGTTATTCATAATTATTTTTCCCTAGGGTTGACTTACTGTTTACTTGAGCGTTTTTGCCTTGTTTTTCTCAATGTATTCGTTGGGAGTGGATGAGTTGTGTGCCAAAAGTCCTCAATTAAGTGTATGAGTCATTATTAGTACTTCAATTGATTTGCGAAAATTTTAGTAGTTTAATTAATTGATTATTTAATTTTTACCTTGTTGATAAGAATTTTATTTTCCACCTTGTAATCCACTCTATCATTTCCCCTTGCCCTCCCTACCCCTATTATTATTATTTTTAAAAGAGAAATGTACTGAAAATATTTTTAAACTTGGCTCGAATTATTAGTTTCATACAACCTTAAAAACATTCTTTACATGACTAACTAAACTTAAATACACCTCCGATCTTGCAATATGACTATATGAGTGAAAAACATTCCTAAATTCTCGCCAAGTTTAGGGGTGTTTTTAACACTGCTCTTGACTTTTTATTAAGAGTCTCATGTTCCTACAAGAGTTTAAAACGACTTGTTATATATGTCATGTGGCAGATCAGGAGTGCATGTCAGTTAGTCAAGTAGAAAAGTGTTTTTAAAGTTGTCAATAGTTGAAACTAATAATTTGTGTCAAGTTCAAGAATGTTTTCAATACTTCTCTCTTTTAAAAAAAAAAGAATCTTGGTACATTTTCAAAAAAATAAAGTTAAAGAATAGCTTCTTTTTTCTTCAAATTGGGGATAAGGGAAGTGGAAATGAGAGGGGATTACAACGTGGAGAATCGAACCCTCACCAATATGGTGGAATTTAGGTAGCCAACCAACTGAAATACTAGGATTATATCCAAAGAATAGCTCATAATTAACCAGAGCCAGCTAACTAAGTAAACTATTCTTTCAAGCAATGTAACAATAATTTTCTTGAACATCAAGTTGGGGCCAGCAAAACTTACGTGTATTTTATAATATTAATTAAAATTTGCGTGTGGAGATTCTACAAAAACACAACTCAATTGCCCCTTGAAATGAATCTTAAGGTAATCTACAACAATAAAATACAATTAACAAGTCTATTATTGCATCTCAATGACTTTTTGGAATCCTCTTGGAGCCATTACTACATTATTTTACTATCTATTCAATTTATTAATCCCATTTTCAACTCTTTTGAAAGCTCTAATATTCCTTTATATACATGATTATAGGAACCACAAACAAGGAAAAAAGAAAGAAAGAGCAGTTGATAATATGGGTATCTGCGGATTCGTTAGTTGTATATCCTCTGCATCTTTTGAGATTCAACCTGTTGATTTTGGTAATGAAAATGTTGTTCATTATGATGATAACAACATTAATGGGAACCAACAAGTAATTGGTTCTGTTTTTTCTCAACAAGGAAACAAAGGAATCAATCAAGATTCTGCTATTCTCTATCAGGTTTGTCATTTTACAACATGTTTACTTTTAGTTTTTGAATTACATGGGATATCTAAAGATGGAAACTTTCCTTTTTATGGCAGGGGTATGGTGTAGAAAATGGAGTTTTTGGTGGAGTTTTCGACGGGCATGGAAAGAATGGACAAGTAGTTAGTAAGTTTGTTATGAATAAGTTGCCATCTTTGCTGCTGAAATATACACTTTCTTTGCCAAAGATCACTTCTCCGAAACAAAATGTCAAACTTGTTGATGAGGAATCAGTGAAGAACAAGAATTTTAACAAATGGAAAGAGGCGTGTCTGAGTTCCTTTAAGGTGATGGATAAAGATATTAAAAGTCTTGAGAAATTGGATTGTTCTTGTAGTGGAACAACCACTGTCGTTGCTATAAGACAGGTAATGAAAAAAAGTTTTTCTTTCATCATTTAGAAATCAAAATTTCATTTTGGGGTTTGGAGAATCTAATTAGAACTTCATTGGTTATAGGATGATGATCTGATTATCGCGAATCTTGGAGATTCTCGAGCTATACTAGGAAGAAAGACAGAGGAGGGAGTAATTGAGGCTGTTCAGTTAACTACTGATTTGAAGCCTAGCTTGCCTTGTAAGACTCTTTCTTTTTCTTCGTAATATTGACTTGACACACTTGGCATATATAGTTGAGTTCCGAATTGTGCTTACTAGTGCCTAATCGTAAAATGTTTGATGCATACAGCTGAAGCAGAGAGAATAAGGAACTGTGATGGTAGAGTTCTTGCATTGAAAGAAGAACCACATATACAGAGAGTGTGGTTACCACATGAAGATGTTCCTGGCTTGGCGATGTCGAGAGCTTTTGGAGATTTCATGCTGAAAAACTATGGCATAATATCCAAGCCTGATGTCTCTTATCACCACATTTCACCAAATGACCAATTTCTTGTTCTAGCAACTGATGGGGTAAGCCTATTTTAACTATATACTAGTATATTTTGTTCTGTTTCTACAAGACTTGACATGTTTATTTTCATTGTAAATAAAAATAGGTGTGGGATGTGCTGAGCAACGATCAAGTCGTCTCCATAGTGTGTGCAACAAATAATGCAGCAGCAGCCGCAGAGGCAGTAGTACAAGCTTCTTTAGATGCATGGAAACAGAAGTTTCCAAACAGCAAGAGAGACGACAGCACTGTCATCTGCCTGTTCTTGCAATAACAACATGTTTCTCCTAAAAATAATACTTGAACTAGCTAAAAGCAAATACTGGCTTTTCTTGCAATCGCCGCAACTATGTCAGATGTTTGGAAGCTATTATTTTTGTACACTGCTCTTGCAATTTAGTACTAGTATATATGGTCAATCAAACTTAATACAATTGTCACCTATTATGACAAAACATGAAGATTGTTATCCATCTTGTTTATGTGTTCAATCAAGAACTGTGGATAGCTAGTTGTCTTGATGTATGCAACTTTTATTGCCAAAAGTAAATGTGAGATGTTTTCACTGTGTGAAAATTTATCAGAAATTTTGAAGTCTAGAAAAATAAGTCATAACTTATCTCGAACGTTGAGCAAACACACAAATTTATTTATCAATATTAGTTGTTCTTATATTCTTGGGCTTACTGTTTTAGTGTTTAACTACCATTGAAATAAATCTATAATCTCTTTGTGAACTCAGAAGACAAATCATTGAGATAGAACGAAGAATATGAGTATGATCTTTACTTTAGTAAAATAAAGATTTGATTTAAGACTAAGATATCCATATACCTAGAATGTCTTACTTAATTACAAAACGGAAAGATATTCATGTTGGTTTATCACATTCTCGCTCAAGGATGTAGTTGTGATGCCAATATGGATAGACGATTAGATGCTCGATCAAAAGACCATGCTCATATTATTAACCCCGTAAATCAACAGTTAGATGAATAAAGTTTTAGTCGTTTGGTAGTGTATTAACAAAAATAATGCTTGCATTAGCTTTGTGTATTAGTAGTACTTTGTTTGGTACCTTTTTTCATGCTATGTATAACTAATGCAAACATTAGTTATACACTCTATAATGTATTGGGGAGTGTCTTACTAATACTATGAATTTCTAGGTATTAGTAATGCAAAGGAATTTAATGCATGCATTAGCATTTTAAAGACACAAATACTCCTCAAAAGCACTTTTACATCTTTTTCACCATATGTGTGGAGGATATTTTTGTAAATAATTATTTTTGTACAATACATGCTATTTTTAATACACCAAATCAAACAATGCATAAGAAATAATCTATGTACAACTAATGTAAGCATAACTAATACAAGCATTACTAATGCAAGTATTGCTAATACATTCTATTTGGCATTATTTTTATAAACTCGACCGGTATAAAATCAAATGCTTTACATGATTGCTTAGTAGAGTCGTAAACCTGAAATTCCTCTCAAATTATGATCACAATCAATTTTACTTAGCTTGCTTTCAAGTCTTAAAATTAAAGTAGCTATAAATAACAACCACAAACTCTTCTTTATTACTTAAACACTTGTTTAATTGCAATATTCACTATAAGAAAAATGTGAATTACATGGGGATTTTCGTGAAAATTAGTATGAAAATCTGTAGGAAACTTATTTTCTTGCAAATTTTTATACTAATTCCCAAAAAAATCCCCATGTAATTCACATTTTTTTTGTAGTGATTAGATATAACTAGATTCTTGCTAAATCACAAGTTCCTGTGGGTTCGACATTTGACTTTTTGAATCACCACTTTATTACTTGTATGATCATATAAACTTGCATGTACATTTGGAGCGAACATCTGCCATATGTGATTTTAAAAAAAGGATTAAAAAAGAGTAATTAAGACGCTTGTATTAAAACATAGGGAGTACAAATTTCACCAAGTCTTTTGCTCAATTATTATGAAGATGTTGTACAATTTCCGTACATCTCTCAAAGATGTATTTTGCATATTTTTTCTTGATAAGATATCTGGCTCATGAACAAGCTGTAATAATTATTCAACCGACCATACAATTGTCAAGATAGGAATTTTTGAATATGAATAAAAATGATTTTAATTATTATTATCGAAATGATGAGTCATATCTCCCATTACGCATCTCCACTCAATTATAGGGGTCACTTGATGTGAGGGATATGAATAAATAGTCATGGAATAAAAAAATAGTCCTATGATAATATTTTGTTTTCTTGTTTGGTTGTTATGTTTGGGATAACTTATTCCACCATTTATACCATAGTGATGTGATAAGTTATCCCATATACATGGTGAGATAAGTTATCTCAGGATAATTAATCCCGGAATAACCTGTTCCCAACCAAACGACCCCTTAAATGATAATTAAGTCTGATGATTAATTATTCACATTTTAATTAAAGATTAAGATACCATTAGTCAGCTATTTCTTACTCCCTCCGTCCCTATTTACTTGTCCATATTTCCTTTTTTGGTTGTCCCTATTTAGTTGTCCATTTTGACAAATCAAGAAAGGACAACAAATTTTTTCCTATTATACCCTTATTTACACTTCTTGAAAATTGTAAAAGTGTATGTTGTTTCCCTCCAACTTATTTCACTTGAATTCAAAGAAGTGGTTGTAATTTTGAAGTGACAAGTTGTCATAAGGGTAAAATTGTAACTT
>JAJOOR010023809.1:0-28469 GCA_036250505.1 Solanum acaule
CCCCCCCCCCTCTCTATGCCCTTCTCTTAAGTGGCATCTTGGTCACTTAAGCGATCAAGACTTCGCTTAAGTCATCGCACCAAACAGTAGAAAATTTTTTGAAAAGACGCTAAATGTCTGAAACTTTTATCAAATCCTAGGAATTCATACGGAGTTTTAACGCCGTAAACAAAAAGTGCCAACCACTTCAAGAAGAAATTCCAGACTAAATGAAATCAACATAACATTGTCACAACCCTGGGGTACAGCCTAGATGTAACATGGCGTAAGGGACCCGGAGAGACCCCATACAAGCCGCTTAGCAGTCAAAACATAAGAAATATAACAAAAGAATTAAAACTACATTTCTAGTCCAATACTTTTCTAAAAGTAAAGAAAAATTCTAAAACAGTTGTCTCAATAGCAATCTAGTACAATAGAATGAAATTGGTCCTAGCCCATTTTCACGACCGGACCTATTCCCCAGAAGCGACACGGTGTACTTGACCCCGAAGTGGTCTCATGCAAGCCTCATAACATTTCATTGCATTCGATAATAGAAATAGTACAAAATTAAAACTCTTTTTAAAACTATACAAACAAAAAAACTTTATGAAAAACTCTTAGAGAAACACAGCGGAAGTCTATTGTCTCAGATGGCTATCTAAAAACAATATTCGAAACATAAATAGGGTCACGGCCCTTTAAAATCGAAAAGTCTAACAATAGTCTTTTACATTGAAAGAAAGGAAACATCTAAACACTTGTCCTCGATCTATAAAGACATACCAAAAGTCTTGGAGAACTTTAATTCTAAGCTTCACTAGAGAAAACCACTGTATTGCCGGAACCTACACTTGTAGTAAACATAGGGAATGAGGTTAGCACAATTAAGTACTAATTATGATAGCCATGAAAAACCTTGCTTAAAACGGACATTTTATTTGAAAGTCATGCTTTTATGCCATTTTGATAAAACTTCATGAACAATAGTAATAGAGGCATAATATAAGTCAACCAACATTCAAGTCATATTTTCACATTTGGACATAATCAACATGTAAACCATTACCTTCACATTAAGCCTTCACCTCAAGTAACCCACGGAGGCCATCCACGGGGCGTGGATGGAACTACGGGGCATGGTACCCTTCTATGGTTAACCAAATTTTGGGCAGCCTATTGGTTTCAAGGGGTCTTGGGGGTTAGGCTTAGGGTCCTCCTTAGGGACCCTTAGTGTGGTCCTTGGGGAGTCGTACCTTGATGTTTAACCACTTAGACATGAATATGCTATGAGATTCAAGTTCTCTCACATAGAAGGATTCTAGGTTGACTTAATAACCTAAAATGAATCAACGTATGTTAGATTAGAATAGCTTGAAGTTTTGATATATCATCCCTTCTTGTGTAGCTTGACTTGGTAAGACAAGACCAAGATAGGATAGCTTGGGATTCGGGATTTACACTCTCCTAAGGATAGCTTGGCTTAGCATTGTAGGATGCATGTGAAGAGTAGCATGAGTTAGTCATGGTAGCCTAGGACTGAGGATTTATACTCTCCTATGTGTAGCTTGAACTTGCAGTGTTAAGATGCTTTCATAGTAGCATGACTTGGTTCCAAGATAAACAAATTCTAGTACACTTGTGAAGACCAAGTTTCTCCTCTCACCTTCAGAATCACAAAAGAGCCGATCGATAAGGATCAAGAGAGTGACCAAAACATGACCAAATTGATGACCCAACTGAACATCTTGGCGAATAATGTGATGGGTAGTTGTATGAAGAGTGTAAATGTTGTGGGTGTTGGTAGAGTGAACCTTGATGAAGCGTAATTTGAGGCGTTGCACAATGTAAAAGTGAACATCCTTGCTAACCAAGATTGAGGTTTTCGTCAAAACTATCAAAGGCCAGGAGGAAATTTGAGTTGGAAGAGAGATGGGGGATGGAGAGACCGTGACAGAGATTGGAATGATGTAACGCTTCTTGGAAGGAAAGAGAGGGTGACAAGGATAGGTACGTCCCACCCCATGTGTGCATCAAAATCCCAAGGAGTCAGAAAATGTCTAAACAAAAGACATGCTCTCACACATTCTCAACAAATTTAAAGGGTCGGACAAAGTGTTGAAAGAGATGAAGGAGGATGTCTCAACTCTAAATCAGACGGTGACTTCTCACTCATTCTCTATTAAGAAGCTGGAAACGAAAATATGTCAAACCTTGACCAAATTGAATCCAAGAAAAAAAGGGGGGTTGCCTAGTAATGCAATGGCCAACCTAAAAAATGAAGCTTGAATTAGTATTTCCATCGTGCCACGATGTCAAACGAGTGTTGATTCTGCAGGTTGAAAAGTGAAAAGTGTTGGAAAATGGGTAATTTGGCTAGTAGAAGTCAAGTCGGTGAACCGCCGAAGAGGTCGGGAAGCCCCGACTTGGACCACCATTGTAACCACCCAGCTTGATGGGAAATTTTGTAAAACTTGGCGAGCAAAAGGCTCAGTCTGCGACTCGCCAAACAGGTTAGCGAGACCCTACTTTGTCCGCCGTTTGAACCCACAATTTTCTAGGTGCTATGTAAAGCTCGACGAACCTAAATACCACTCGACAGATCGCCGAGTGGTTTGGTGGTAAAGACTTATACTGCCGAATGGAGCGTGAACTGAAAGGTTTTAAAGGTCAAACGGTTTGAAATTTCAAAATCCTTCATCTTTTCACATTTTTAACTCCCGTACTCTCACACCCTATATTAGATCTTTAGTATTTTCTTGTTTTTACTCTCGTATCATGGGAAACCTTTGTTTGGGATTGTGGAACTTTGCCGCCTAGCTTTAAATATATTATTTTCGGCATAAAAGGTTGATTTTTCCGAACTCCAAATCCATATGTGGTTAAACTTCAATGTTATCGGTAATGTGTCTTTGAATTTTTATTGTGTAGTTGATTTTATCATGTTTAATTGTTGGAATGCCCATAATAAAGTGAATTAGTGCCTAATTGTGCGTAATTGATCGATTTTTGTGTCCTTGCTTGTTAAAATAGTGTCTAAATCATTAGATTGCAATAAAAATGTGTTGGGTCTAGAAATGTGAAGTCTAAATAACACTGGATTGTGCTAAATGACGTATTTTGCAAAGTGATGGAGCGCTTGACGCCATTTCTAAGGGTAAAAGACATTAAATGGCCAATTTTTGCCAAATCGGGAGAAGACTGAGTTCCCCGAGGGCATGGGTAGTATGGCTATTGGTTTAATTTAACAATGTATGTGTTTGATTTTGTTTTCAGGGGCTGCGGGTTAGATTTTGAGAAATGGGGTAGAAAATTGGAACGAAGTGCCATTTTGCGTGCCAAGTCGGGCTCGCTGAGTGGTTTGGCCCTCATAGATCGCCCATAATTTCAATAAATTTATGAGTTTGATTATGTAACTTTTGGCGATATTCTTGAGATCACAGAGTTCACTCGGCGACTCGCCAAAAGTACTTCTTGATTGCCCTTCTATGCCCCTAACCCCTAAAATACACTGTAAATTTCGGCGAGCAACTTCTAGCTCACCGATTGGTGTTGGATATTCGCTGAATGGCCGTAGACATCGATGAAATGTCTTGAATTTCTGAAAAATGTATCCTATGAGTTAAGACGAGCTAGATCTGGCTCACCAAAGTAACTCATTGTCTCGTCAAACGGTTCGACGAGTCGTTCTGCAACTGATTTCCAGCATTTTTTCCCAACTTTTTCTAATGTTTTTCTATTATGTTTTGCAGATATTGCTAGAACAAATATGACTTATAATGGCATTACACCCCAAAAGTGGTCACGTGGAGTCGTGATAAATGAGGAAGCAGTTCCTTCAAATTCTAAGGCAACAAAGCTACCTCCAAAGGGAGGCAAAGGAAAGGGCAAAGTTCCCATGATTGAGGCACCGGAGTACAACTCCGATAGTGAGGGAGTCTACGAGACTCACCTCACCTCACCTCATCAGTAATGAAGAGGATTATTAGGATTCTCAGGCTCCCATCTCTAAGCCAGAGGGGACTAGCTTTTAAAAAACCAGAAAGCAGAGATTCGCTCCAAAGGGATGCATGATCTGTCAAGGATCCTGATACCTCAAACTCCTCCTCCTCCTCCAGCTCTAGAGCAGACAGTGGTCCCAACGCCACCAATACGGGGTCCTTCTCCCGAGTCTCTTCACAGAATAAAGGTCGAGGGATTGAGGATTATCTTAGAGGACAAGAGACTGTTCACAAATGGTGTGGTGGATAGATATCTGGCTGTGTGGGACACCCTTAGGTACCATATATTCGAGGTCTTCACAGAGCACCATGGCTCATACATTCCTACTTGGGTCTTGGAATTCTACTCAGCTTATAGTGAGCTAGTGCCTCAAGGGAAGAAGAAGGATTGTGCCTTCAAGCCAGTAGATTTTGTGATGGTTCAGGGGAAGAAAGTTAAATGTTGTAGTGATGATATAAATGTGGTATTCAATCGTGCCACCGACTTTATGCATGATTACAAGAGTATGATGTAGACAAAGTCTCTGGAGGATATAAAAGGTTTTTTGACCCCCCTACTCTCAAACAACACCCTAGGTTGATTGAGGCCTGAGTCCCATTAGAGAAGAATGATCTCGATGTGGTGGTGAGGTATTGGTTCGGGCTTATAAGCAGCACGATCATGCCGTCCCAAACTGACTCTATCCTCCGTCACCCAAAGGTGGCCTACATTGGGTATATCATTTATAGAAAGATGTTGAAATTTGGCTTGATCATCGAGTAGGAGATGGCCATGAGGGAGAAGCAGCACCATCTGTCTCTTCCATTCCTGATATTGATCATAGAGTTATGTAGCCAAGCTAGAGTTCCTCAATATAAGAAGATGAATGTAAAGATTACACCCACATCCACTACTGACATCCGGCGTATAAAGGTCGAGTACACAAGAGATGAGGCTGACAGGAGGAGAGCAGCTCTAGTGGACACATCCCCAGAGGTTGATATGGATACATTACCTTTAGAGGAAGTCATGCCTACTTCGGCAACTAGGCCTTTAGGTACTTCTACCTCTGCTCGTTTCGATACTCCTGGATCTTCTGTTATTCCCCCATAGATTTGCTGCTAGTTCTCCTTTTTCTAGACCTCCGATCACCAAGGCCATGGTTCTCTAGAAGGGGCACCTAGCCCATTTTGTTGATGTGTGTGCCTCCTGGCTAAAGGTCGCGGTTCCAAGGATGATTCAGAGAGCTATTAGTGTTGCATTGACACCTCTCATGGCTTCTATTGATGCCCTCACAGCGGGAGTAACGGGTTTGTGAGAGAGGACAGGGTGTTACTCAGGAGGTGACTACCTTGAAGGCAGATGTTTCTGAGCTGAGAAAGGATTTGGACCATCTGAAGTCCACATATTTCGATTCATTATTTGGCATTAAGGAGATCCCAGATGGCCGTGGCATAGATTTTCCAACTTGTTCAGAGGTTCCTCTGGCTACCTCCGGTGATGAGGTTAGAGCTTATGAGGCTGCTGATTCATTTGAGGTTGAGACAGATTAAGAGAATCTTGGTGTGCGCAAGGAGGTTGTTTATGAGAACCTCGTAGTCATAGAGGGTGTCTTGTATGAGACAGATAGACATGCCTCTTTGAGGGATGTATCCATGATGGGCTCTGGTGGATCTAAGGTAGATGTGACCCCAGGCATTGTTGCTCCGACAGATGGAGTGACTAAGTTGCAGACTTCACCCCTGGCCTAGCTTGGTAGGATAATTATTTTTAACTCCCTCTCTATTGTTTTATTGACTATTCTTTTGTTTTAGTTGCATTTGAGGACAACTGCTTAATTTTTTTTGGGTAGGGTGAGGTATCTCTATACCTACCTCTTGTAACTATTTTGTGAATATTTGTTTTGGTTTGATGATGGTTTTGTGAATATTGTGCTTATTTGTTTTATGTATATTTATATTGTTGAATTGTGTTGTGTCTTGTGTGTGGACCTTTGTTTTGACTTGAGAAATTGCTTTTTGAACCAATTTTAAAATTTTGCCACCTCTTGTGAGTGTGATTCTGGTTGTTTTTGTGCAAATTGAAGTGTCGGTTGTGGTCTATACTAAAGACTTGAATAGTGCTCGTAATTGAACAAAATTAATGTGTGGCTACGATGAGGCAAACTAAGTTACGTAGGCATTATGTGAACTTTTAGCAACTCGTTGTGACTAGCGGGTTGTCGAATGAGTCTTTTGTGATGAACATTGCACACTAGCTAGAAAGTGTGGAGTCTTCTTTAATATTGGTAACAATGCCTTGTGTGGTACGGTGGTCTTGAACATTGTGCTTGATTAAGTCAAACGAACAATTGAAATGATCTTAATTGTTGAATAATGGGTTGGAATTTAAGCATGTATTAATGTGAAAGAAAAGGAGAAAGAGTGATTTTGAGGCCATACTTCATGAAGGTAGAAGCCACTAATCCTATATGATTGTACCTTTACACTCAGCCCCCTTACAAGCATTAAAATGACATTTGTGATGATTAGTGAGCTCAAACAAATGTTGATTGGAAAATAAGGAAAAACCTATGGGTGGAGTCATGCATTTGTTCATCTTTTTTAGTATGAGAGTTGTATGTGATTCCGGAACTTTAAATTGTTGAAGAATTTTGTGTGAATGTGGAATCATCTTTGTTGTGAGGGCATTTGAGTACCTTTGTTAAGCTTGAACTTTAATTGAAAGCAAGTATTGTAAACTTGAGTATCCTTGATAATGTTGAATCACAATTTAAATCTTTGAGTGCCCAATTGGGCATTGTATGTGTAGTTTGAACCTTTTGTGTGCATTCATGTTGAGTCTTGTGGAGCACTATTTGAGACATTCTAATTCAACTACTGATCTTGAGTTTATTTGAGGAAAAGAAAAAGTTTAAGTCGGGGTGTTGATGAGTCTGGATTTCATCTCATTTAGGGCATTGTTTTGTTAGTTTTAGTGTCCTCAAACGCCTAATTTATGCTATAAACTGATGTTAAAACCTTGATTTTAAGGTATGTGAGGTAAGGAGCAAGGCAAGGACACTAACCGGCAAAAAGGAGCAAACCGAGCTAAAGAAGTTGAGAAAAGTGATCCTGGTGATCGCCAAGACCACTCGGCAAACCGTCGAGCGACTCTTTAGCTCGCCTAAAGTTCCAGTGTGCCAACCATGGGGAAAAAACTAAGTTGGCGACAAAAATGGCCAATCGGTGAATCGTTGATCCACTCTGCGACAAAAAGTTGGATCGCCTAAAGTTACAGGACCTAGGAGGTTGATGACCAATGCAAAATGGCGATGGAAGTGAGTGAAGTGCGGATCGCTGAACCATTCGGTGAACCTGACTTAATCCTCCAACTGGACTTTCAGTCCAAATTTTGGGAAACTATAAATTGGATTTTAATAGGAATATTCAGGAAATCTCTTCCAGATATTGTAGTTCCCACTCTAGAGTTAGAATTGTTTCTCTTAGTTTGTAGTTCTTATTGTAGACTTTGAGGATTTCTAAGCTAAATTGTGAGGATTTTCAAGTGGGATTCTAAATTTCTTCAACTTGGACCATTGTAAAGGCTTGGGAACCTTTACCTTGATCATGGCGAATGTATTTGGTAATCTTTTCTTTATTTTTATCATGCGTGGCTAAAACCCCAGTTTTTGGGGTATGATCATGTAATTATGGATTGATAAGCTTGTTGATGTTCAAAAGAGATCACTTGAAACGTGATAGTTATTTGAGAAAAAACTATGCCACTCATAGTCTACCATACTCACTGATATTTAGCTATTTATTAGTAGTTTCAATTACCTATATGGTGAAATTTTCATATAATTGATCACATCCTGAGAGCTCCTCTCTATATTGTTATTTCCTTAGTGTTTGATTGTGTTGTAGTTGATAATTGCAAACAACTTCCCCCCCACCCCCTATCTAACATTCGTGTCATCCCCCTTTGGCTTGTTTACATGTGTTTTTTCTATATATTCTATTCCTATAAATGATTGTATCGCATGTGTACTTCATACTTGAGTTTGAACACGTACCGCTCCCTATGTGTTCAACCTCAACTCTTTGTTGAGTTTTATACTAGTTAGCCATCGTTTGCACCTAGGATTAGACGAGGTGTGCGAGAAACGTTTATCAATCGCAGACCCATTCAGAGATGCGCCGAATGTCTCTTTAGCCCACCGAGTTTTTTACAGAACCGCTAGCTAACTAATTGGTTCAAATGGCGATCCAAGTTGGGCTCGCCAACCTGTTCGGCGAGTCGCTGACTGGTCCCTAGGATCGCCTAATTGCTCATTTACCTAATATTTAAAAATTTTAACCTGCACATTCAACACCAGTTAATCAAAGATCACAAATAAAGCTTAAAACTTGGGTTTCCTCCCAAGAAGAGCCTTATTTAACATCGTGGCACGACGTTAATACGCTCTCAAGGTTCATTCTTTGGGTTAACCAAGGTATCACTTGGTAGACAACCTTTTGTCCTTGGGTTCAAATGAGACAATATGTGACCCGTTTACGATTCCAGATGTTTAATGGACACTGAGTGAGAAGTAACAGTCTTGTTTAGAGTTGAGACTTCCTTTCTCATTTATTTAAGTACCTTGTTCGACTCTTCTACTTTACTGAGAATGCGTGCAAGCATATGTTCAGTGCAAAAATTCTCCGTGTTAGACCTTTTCTCTTTTGGCTTTTGACGCTCACGGGGAGGAACATTTTTCTCATTGTCGCCATATCGCTCCCTCCGGTTTATACCACGATCACGCCACTTCATATCATGATCCTTCCAACCTTCATCACACTCTCTATTCCAACCTAGGTTTCCACCATGCCTTGGATAATTTTAGCATAATTTTCCTCCCTGATTAGCCAGAATGTGTATTTCTCATTGTACAACACTTCAAAGTGCGCATCATAGGGATTTACTCCGCTTACTCTAATTGCATTCACATCCTTAGAACCACTACCCATGACATGTTGTAACACCCCATATCTAAAATAGGGTAAGGTTGCATTTTCTGAAAGCTGCAGGAGCCAATCCACCAGGGCCACCCACGGCCCATCGATGGGACTATGGACCGTAGGTGTAGTCCATGAAAGGCATCCCAAAAGAGGCTTAGAGGGTTGGACCAACGGCCTCAACCAACAGACCATTTGTTGGACCACTGTCCGTTGTAAAGGGCCCGTGGTCCAAACTCCAAGTTTGAGTCACTAACTATGAATGACGGTCGAGTAGGACGGCCCATCGTCCTGACCACAGTCCGTCGGTCGTGGCCATGGGTCAGCAGCTGGCAGTTATTTCTAGGGGAAGTTGGGTCTTTTCCTAATTAATCTAGCCTACTACTATGTTGTTATGCCTACGTCTATGACCCCTATATAAGTGTTTTTACCATCACATTTCCCAATAGAAATCAGTCTCTTCAAACTCACCAAAAATAAGAACTCTCAAATATTTCTCTCTCTAGAACTTGAAGATGAAGAAGGATTCAACTAGAGTTTATAGCCAAAGTTTCATTCCTCCATTGAAGTTTAGAAAATGTATTTAAGGTATGAGAGTTTTCATCCACGGATTCCTTCAATTCACGGAGTTCCTAAATCTTTTATTTCAAAAGTTAGAGTTCCCCAATTTAGTTAGGGTTTACTTCAACTACCATGGGTTCTTATGATTATTGATTTAAATGATTAAATTATTATCTCCTATGCATGAATTGATGAAATAGTATGGTTTTATGATGTTTGCCCCTATTAACCCATGTAATCCCCATGTTTTCATGTTATGATCATATATCATCGTAGTTTTGTTATGAATGACGAGTTTTATGAAATGAAGCATGTAATGATAGATCTACATGATTTTATGATGAAATCCATAGCTAACCTATGTTTTCTAAATGTTGATGATTGAAAGTGGGTTTTAAGCCTTGAAAGGTATATTATGGAATTATGCATGTTCTTATGAAAGCTATGAAAATGTTATAAGGATGCTTTGAGAGTAAAGTATCAATGATGATGTTAATGATGTGTCGCTGAAAGTGTTTTCTCATAAACACATTAAAGCATCAATGTGAAATATTTTCTCAAATAATAAGAATTCTAAGGTTGAAAGGTTTTCTTACCTAAATGAATCAATGATAAAGAGTTATACTAATGAAAGTTAGCTTGAATTGGACACTTAATTGTATCTTTCCATGGATGATGATTTAGCTTATATTTACAAGATGACGTACCATTCCATAGATAATAAGAACAAGTAAGAAGTGCCTATTCCGTGGGATTTATGCTTAGCACCGAGAGGATATTGAGATGAAAGCTCTCCCGTTAGTAGAGGTCTAGTAGCAATCTCTTTATCCCTTACCTATGTACCTCCATAGGATGATTGTCTAGATCAATATTAGCTAGTGGATCCACTTAAGCTAGAAGTACATGGTCCTTACCTTGGAAATTAGGATAACCCTTTTCGGTGTGGGAGACACCGGGGGGATCATGTTATAGCTCACATGCTCTCTATGTCGGTTAAGGCTAATTCCCACACTAATAATGAACTACCTTTCTTCAAGAATAGTCTCATATGAGTTAAAACAATTTAAAGATGTTAGCTTGCATTGACCATGGTTTTATGAAATATGTTTTCTAACCCTTTTATATCATGTTTTAGCTTAGTTAGTTGCATGTCATGAACTGTCCTCTTTTAGCATGATTTAAATGTTTTATGAATGGATACCAAAGTTAGTATATTGTTTTTTACTAACACATACTCTTGGCTGCATTTCCCAAAATGTAGGATCCAACAGTCAAGGTCATCAGTTTCGTGGCTAGTGGTTGATTTTGAGATTCTCGAGCTTGGTGAGTCCTCATGGTTCGAGGACGGATTTTCATTGTTCTAGTTTACTTTTTGTTTTCCAGTTTTGGAGATGATGTATTGGCTAGGCCCAATTTCATTCTATTTTTTAGATTGCTATTGAGACAAGTGTTTCAGACTTCTGCTTTTCTTTATAAAAACTATTGGACTTGAAATGTGTTTTAATCTCTTATGTTATGAATGCTAAGTGACTTATACGGGATCCTTCGAGGTCTTATATGTCATTTTACATCTAGGGTGTACTCCTTGGTCGTGACAAAATTGGTATCAGAGCACAAGATTTAGAATGGTCGTAGGATGTCTCTTAAGCCACGTGGAGTAGAGTCTTATTGATGAGTGTGAAGCGCACCATATTTATGAATGAGAGGATCCAAGATGTTTAGGAAACTCCTCTTCTTTCATTACTCTAAAGTCGTGCGATAGAGTTCAAATTTATTAGGTCTCTCTCCTAATCCTTATCTGATCTCTACATGATATGGCTACTCGAAGAGCTTATGCTAGAAGGAATGTGAGGGAGAATGCAGAAACAGAAGTTGCTCGCCAAGTTCCTCAAGTTCCGATCGATCCTTTGGCAGAGAAGTGTCTAATGTGGAGTTTTGGGCTACTTTTCAAGTATTGGCTTAAGACATGATGGTCCAAGTCAATAGGGAGGTTGCGGTTCCCGTAAGTCCAAATGTGAGTATGGCAGCATCTATAGTAAGGGACTTCACTAGGATGAATCATCCAGATTATCATGGTTCTAAGGTTGATAAAGATCCTCAAGAGTTCATTGATGAGGTTTATAAGGTCTTGATAATAATGGAAGTGACGCCGGTTGAAAAGGCAGAGTTGGTCGCTTATCAACTAAAGTTTGTTGCTCAAATTTGGTTCAACCAATGGAAAGAAGGGAGACCAGAAGATGCGAGTTCTCTTGATAGGGAGAAGTTTAAGGTTGTTTTTCTTGATAAGTTCTTTCCCCTTGAGATGAGGGAAGCAAAGGTGATTGGGTTTATCAACCTTCGTCAAGGACATATGAGTGTGAGGGATATGCTCTAAAGTTCACAAAATTGTCTAAGTATCCTCCAACAATGGTTGCAGATTCTAGGGCTAGATGAGCAAGTTCGGTTTAGGTGTGTCCGAAATGGTGGTTAAAGAGTTCCATACTGCTATACTCATTAATGACATGGACATCTCTCGTCTCATGGTTCATGCACAATAGATTGAAGAGGAAAAACTTAAGGAAAAGTCTAGGGAGACAAAGAAGACTAAAATGGGTAATGGAAATTTCTCTCATGCAAGGTCCGATGGACATGGTTGTCCTAGATTCCTACAACAGTTGTCTGGTTAAGTTTCCTCCAATGCTCATCCTAATTTTAACAAAGATAGGGTTTCTAATTCTAAGCGTCAAGCAGGGAACGGTAGTGGATCTTAATTGCCAATGTCTACTTCTATTAACTGTGGAAAGAAACATGAGGGTAAGTTCCCAGCCATACAAATCGTTGCTTTAGTTGTGGTAAGAATGGTCATAAGATGAGGGCTTCCCCAATGCTTACGACAAAAGGAAGAGAGGGAAAGCAAGTTCCTCCCAGTGGTTCGGTTTCTGATGTTTCAAAGCAAAACCAATTCAATGCACTACAGACACATGGTGAGTCAGAGGGATCTCCCGATGTGATTACCGGTATGTTAAAAGTTTTTTAATGTGATGTTTATGCTTTAATTGATCCCGGTGCAACCTTATCTTTTTGTGACACCATATGTAGCTATGAGGTTTTTTGTTCTTCTGCATGTGTTGTTAGATCCTTTTTATGTCTCTATTTCTGTTGGTGATTCTATTGTGACTAAGAGGGTCTACAGAAAAAGCCTTGTTTCCCTGTCCCATAGAGTTACTCTTGTTGACTTGGTAGAGCTTGATATGTTAGACTTTGATGTTATTCTTTGGATGGATTGGTTCAATTCATGTTATGTTTATAATGATTATAGGATTCGTGTAGTCAAGTTTTGATTCCCAAATGAGCCTATCCTAGATTGGAAGGGGGAAATTATATTCATAAGGGCCAGTTTGTCTCTTGTCTTAAAGCTAGAAATAAGATTTCTCAATGTTGCATTTATCATCTAGTTAGGGTGAGGGATGTGGATTTCGAAACTCCTATTTTGAGATTGGTCCCCGTTGTGAATGAGTTTTCGGATGTGTTTCCAGATGATTTACCTGGTATTCCTCACGAAAGGGAAATAGACTTTGGTATTGACCTTCTCCAACATACACAATCTATTTCTATTCCGCCTTAAAGAATTGCTCTAGCAGAACTGAAGGAGTTGAAAGAACAATTGAAAGATTTGTTGGCTAAGGGTTTCATCCGACCAAGTATCTCTCAATGGGGTGCTCCAACTATTTTTCTTAGAATGAAAGATGGTTCAATTCGTATGTGTATTGACTATCGTCAGTTGAACAAGGTGACTATTAAGAATAAGTATCCTCTTCCAACGATAGATGAGCTATTTTACCCACTTCAAGGAGCAACTTACTTCTTTAAGGTTGATCTTCGATCGGGTTATCACCAATTGAGGGTGAAAGATTAAGATATTCTGAAAATGACTTTTAGAACCCATTATGGTCATTATGAGTTTTTAGTGATGTCATTTGGGTTGACTAATGCTCCGGCGACATTTATAGATTTGATGAATGGGGTGTTTAGACAATACCTTGATATGTTTGGGATTGTGTTCATTGATGATATACTGATCTATTCGAGAAGTGAGAACGAGCATATTGATCATTTGAGGATTGTGTTGCAATTTCTCAAGGACCAACAACTCTTTGAAAAGTTTGGTAAATGTGAGTTTTGGCTATGGTCTTTAGGTTTTCTGGGTCATATTGTTTCAAGTAAGGGTACTGATGTAGATCCTTAGAAGACGGATGTGGTCAAGAGTTATCCTAGACATCTAACCCCTTCGGACATTAGAAGTTTCTTGGGTTGGGCCGCTGACTTCTAGTGTTCCTTCAAGGATTAATAATAAGAGGGTGTCTAACCAAAAACCTCAAGGAGATGGTAGAGATCATAAGATAAGGAATTACCCTTCGGTTGCTAAAAATGATGGAGACACTCATCATAGGGCTCAACCCTACCCTTCATCTGGTCCAAGTGGTTCAGGTACAAGTGCTCCTAAGCAAAACTACTTCTATGCTTTCCGAACTAGAGGTGTACAAGAGAGTTCCCCGTATGTGGTGACTGGTATGCTAAAAGTTTTTCATATAGATGTGTATTCTTTACTTTATCAAGGGGTAAATTTGTCCTTTTGGACCCCTTATATAGCTATGAGGTTTGATGTGCTCCCCGAAGTGTTATTAGAACTTATTTTTGTTTCTACCCATATTAATGATTCTGTGGTGGCTAAGAAAGTCTATAGGAGTTGTCCGGTTTCCTTATCTCATAGAGTCACTCTAATAGATTTGGTGGAACTTGACATGATTGATTTTGATGTTATTTTGGGCATGGATTGGTTGCATTGGTGTTATGCCTATATCGATTGTAGAACTCAGGTAGTCAAATATGAATTCGCAAATGAGCCTATCCTAGGGTGGAAGAAGGAAAATTATATGCCTAGAGGTTGATTTGTTTCTTACCTAAAAGCTAGGAAAATGATCTCAAAGGGTTGTGTCTACCATATAGTGAGGGTGAGGGATATGGAGTCTGAAATCCCTATTCTTGAGTAGGTCCCTATTGTAAAAGAGTTTCCAAAAGTCTTCCCTGATGATTTACCCACATTCCTCCTACAAGGGAAATAGACTACGGGATTGACCTTCTCCCCGATACCAAACCTATCTTTTTTCCTCCTTATTGAATGGATCTGATAGAACTTAAGGAGTTGAAGGAACAACTAAAAGACTTGTTAGATAAAGGTTTCATCAGACCGAGCATCTCTACATGAGGTGCTCTTGTGTTTTATGTAAGTAGAAGTACGGTTCTCTTCGTATTTGTATCGATTATAGACAGTTGAACAAAGTAACCATTAAGAACAAGTATCCTCTTCCGAGAATAGATGACTTATCTAATCAACTTCGAGGGGCAACTTATTTCTCTAAAATTGATCTCCGGTCGGGTTATCATCAGCTAAGGGTGAAAGAGGAAGATATTGCAAAAATGACCTTTAGAACCCGATATGGTCAATATGTGTTTTTGGTTATGTCCATTTGTTTGACTAATACTCTGTCAGTGTTTATGGACTTGATGAATAGGGTGTTTAAGCAATACCTTAATATGTTTATAATTTTGCTCATTGATGTAATTTTGATTTACTCAAGAAGTGAGAATGAGTATATTGATCATTTGAGGATTGTATTGTGAATCCTTAAGGAACAACAACTTTATGCAATGGTTAGCAAATGTGAATTTTAGGGAACAACAACTTTATGCAATGGTTAGAAAATGTGAATTTTGGCTAAGGTCCCTGGCTTTTATAGGCTACATTGTTTCAACAAAGGGTATTGAGGTAGATCCTATCAAGAGTAATACGGTCAAGTGTTGGCCTAGACCTCTATCACCGACATATATTAGAATTTTCTTTGGTTTGGCCGGTTATTATAGAAGGGTTATTGAGGAGTTTTCTTTCATGGCTTCTCCTTTGACGGATTTAACTCAACACAAGGCCAAGTTCATATGGTCCGAACTTCACCCATAGGTTTGCCCTTAATTTCCAATCAACAATCATTTCAGCTCACCCAAGATCAAAAAGGTCTTTTCAAGACTTGTAACGGGGCTAAGTGTAATGGTATGGTCATTTAGGCTCATCGGCTGCTACCATCATGAAGTGTGGTTTGAACATCACTTTCTTCCTTTTCTTCATCATTTTGATCATGCTCATACTTCACCCCATTATTCACTTTCAAATGGACTACCGGATACCCCATTTCTTTTGCAACTTCAACTACTTTATTTCACAACTTTTTCAGTCTTCTTCTTTTTCTTTTCCTCTTTTCTCTTTTTTTTACATGGAGGGGAGGGTTCCATCTTTTTTTCAAAATCATTGCTCAAAGGAGAATTCTCACACTTCTTGATTTTCCTTCTCTTTTCACCACACCCCCAACTTAGGTTTTTAACCTAGGTTGGCTATTCAAACCAACCCTTCATGAAAGTTAGGGGTGAAAGGATAAAGAGGAGTCACAATGGTTCAAGTTTCTTCAAAGAAAAGTGTATGGCTCAAGGGGGTTCAGGCAAGGTTCATACATCTCACAAGGTTGGTCACAAAGGAGGTATAATGTCAATTTGTTTCACTCTCCAAAATTTTTATCTAAGATCATTTCAAGAGCTTGCATCACTTAGTCAACCGGACCAACGTGGCAAATTCTAGGTGTCCTCAAACACAAAGTTCAAATTAATCTCATCACACACGGCATTGGCACCAAAATCAAACAAGACTCCACACTTTCTAGCTAGTGTGCAATGTTTATCACAAGAGACTCATTCGATTACCGGTTAGTCACAACGAGATCCAAAAAGTCTACACATTGTCTATGCAACTTTATTTGGCCTCATTGTAGGTGCACATTCATTTTGTTCAATTAAAAGCACAATTCAAGTCATTGGTATTGATCATAACCGATACTCGAATAACTTTAGAGAGAACAAAAGACTTACCAACCAGACTCCTACCACCCGCAGCAAAAACATCCAACATTGTCCCTAATGTGAGTAGAGAAAAAACATTAACAAAAATAAAGATAAAATACTGGCACCTAAAAAAATAGAGTAGGGAGATAAGGAATCTTTACTAGGTGCCCATTTGGTGAAGGGTTGCTGCAATCACCGAACCGTTCGGCGATTCACCAAATTGGCTGGAGTTTGCCAAATTTTTCAGTATGCAACCATTCCATTTTGGGGCAGGAAGGCAGACAAGAGCAAGCCCGCCGAATAACATCAGCGCATCGCCTAATAGATGTGAGAACTCGCCGAAAGATCTAAGACTACAGGCTCTCAGGGCTGGTGCAAAAAGGCGGAGAAAGTCATGTCGCCCAATAACCTCGATGAATCACAAAGTGGGGCATACATCCCACCTAATATTCCAGTGTCTCAACCAACTGTTGACGCTACAAAAGCGATCAACTACCTAATCACCAAACTTACTCGACGTACACCGAATGGGTCTTAGCCTCGCAAAATCACTTACACCTACATATTCAGCACGCAATATTAAAAAAAACTAACACTTAAGTTTCCTCCCAAGAAGCGCCTTATTTAACATCGTGGCACGACGTGGAAAAGCTTTCAAGCATTTTCTAAATACACCACTTCAATCACATAAATTTTATGTCATTCTTCAAAATACAACTTCAAGCGTTGCCCATTCACCTTGAAGGTAGGGCCCTCTTTTCCTTCAACTTTGATGGCTACATTTGTAAATAACGGTGTCACTCTAAATGGGCCTCACCATTTTGATTTGAGATTTCCTGGAAAGAGGCTCAGTCAAGAATTATATAGCAACACCAAATCTCCAAATCGAAACTTCCTCCTCACTAAAATAAAAACAAATTTTAGCGGCAATAAATATTGACATTAATAAAGAGTGCTAAAGTCTTTACCGGCATTAGTTAAGTGCCATTAGAACAAATGTCTCTAAAGGCTTTAGGGACATATAAAAAGAGTGTTAATTGCCACTAAAAAACATATTTAGCGGCAAATAAGAATTAAATGCCGCTAATGATCATTTTTGAGGTAGTAGTGCCTAAGGATTTTACAATCATGCCACTTTTCTTTTTCCTTTGTAGAGGGTTGAACCTTCTATACCCTAAACCTGACTTCATCCAATTTATTTAGGTTATCTACTCTTCCTTTTAAAGTTTTGGCCCAGTCCAGATTTAGAGCGTTTAATGCCCATAATACTTTGAGTTCCAGTTCAACTAGTAAATGGCAAGATTTTCGAGAAACTAACTAATATGGAGACATACCAATTGGTGTCTTGTAGGGAGTATGATATGCCCACAGGGCATCATCTAGCTCTCGAGACCAATCAGTCATATTTGCATTTACAGTCTTAGCTAAGATACTCTTCATATCCCAATTCAAAACTTCCACTTGGCCACTCGTTTGAGGATGTGATGAGTTCGAGATTTGGACTAATATGGGGCTTTGTTTATATAGACTTAGTGTCCTCAAATGCTTAATTTGTACCATAAACTAATGTTAAATCCTTGATTTTCAGGTATATGGATTGAGGAACAAAGCAAGGACACAAATAGGTAAAAATGAACAAAAAAAACTGAAGAATTAAAGAAAGGCAAACCTGGTGAACCCCAAAAGCATTTGGTGAATCGCCGAATGGCTAGTTCTATCGCTTAAAGTTTCAGTGAGCCAGCCTTAAAGGAAGAAACCTAGTCGGTGATGAGTCCATGATTTGGACTCATTTAGGGCTTTATTTGGATAGATTTAGTGTTCTCTGATGCTTGTTTTGTGCCAATAACTGATGTAAAATCCTTGATTTTCAGGTATATGAATTGAGGAACGAAGCATGGACACTAATGCGCAAAAAGGAACAAGGCAGCTAAAAGAATGAAGAAAAGAAGACCTGTTGATTGCCTAATCTATTGGGCGAGTCGTCGAATGGCTATTATTTTGACTAAAGTTCTAGTGTGCCAAGCCCTGAAGGAAAAAATTAAGTCAGTGATAGAAAGGAGCAGTCGACGTGTCACCGAGTGGTTCCACGATGCAGTGTTGGATCACTCAAAGATACAGAACATGAGGATGTTGAAGGCAAAAGCAAAAAGGCGGTGGAACGGACAAAAGGGCGGATCGCCAAGTTGAACGGCGATCCAGACTTACTATGCCGAATGGTCCTTCGTAGCATATTTTTGGCGACTATAAATACATTTTTGTTAGTTTAGAATGAGTTTTTGAAATATAGAATTGTTTATCAATCGTTGAGTTGGAACTATGAGTTTTGAGACAAACTTTTTCTTAGCTTTGAAGAGTTGAAGTTTTCCATTTTTGAGAAATTGGAAGTGGGTCTTCGAGATTCATCGATTTAGACCTTTGTAAAGATGAAATTAATCTTACCCAGTTGATGGAAACACAATTTGGTAACGATTTCTATCTTTTTATGATGTCTAGCTAAAACCCCAATTCATGGGGTGTGATTATGTGATTATGGGTTGATTTAGCTTATGGGTATTACTAATTGATTGTTTAAATGTTGTTTAGAAGTGATTTCAATAAGTAATTGTGGTTAAATTTAAAGCGTTGTAGTTGCAAATGCAACTCTACCTTCTTGTTTTTGGGTTGCTCGAGAGAGAGGTTTTAAAACCAAGATTACTGAATTAATGGTCTATGGGTATTGGGTTGTCATGGGTTCAGCTCGAGAGAGAGAATCCTAAACCCTTTTCCACATATTCAGCTCGAGAGAGTGAATGGACTAAAGCATAGGGTGTTCTTATTTCCTTGCTTGTTGGTGTTCGAGAGAAATCGACTTGATTCGGGGTAAATTGTTCGAGATAAATGTTATCCCCACTAAAGTCTAGCTTATTCACTGATTTACAACTATTTACTATCGGTTGCAATTACCCATTTGTCTATATTAGCCTATAATCCAATCACATCCCAAGAACCCGTCTCATTACTTGTTACTTTGTGTTATTTGTTGATGTTGTAGTTGATAATTACAATCAACCCTCCCCCCCCCCACCCTTGTTCTTTGACACTTGTGTCACCCTTTAATTTGAATTATGTTTTTATTCGTAAATATCTATTCCTATGATTGACTTGAACATATTCATAGTTTGCTATTGAATCTTAAACAGGTACCACTCCCTGTGGGATTCGACCCCAACTCATCTAGTTGGGTTATATTACTAACTAACGATCGTTAATGCTTAGAATTGGATGAAGTGTCTTTGAAACGTTATTAATAAAACTGGCGCCGCTGCCAGGGAGTGGTGATTGTTAAGATTCTTTAGTTAAGTTGAATTTTGCTCTTATTAGTCATAGTTGAACCTACTTAATTGTAGTTTTGTTTTGCTTGTTTGTGTTTTGAAACAGGAAATATGAGTGTGAACTAAAGCAATGGTAGACAAGTAGGCCACCAAGATGACATCAGAAACCTCAACGATGTCAATGAGACTAATGCTAATGACCCCCATCTAATGAGTGGAATTGGTGTCATTCGCTTGCCTCCGACGAAAGGGAAAGTTTTGTTTCATATCAAAAGTACTATCTTGCAGCTCTTGCAATTGATGGGGCTGTTTGGTGGTTTGGCTCATGAGGATCCTCATGAGCATATTAGAAAATCCGTGGATATTTGCGGACCGTTCTCCTTCAAGAATATATCCCAAGAGTCGGTCCGGTTGAGGTTGTTCCCGTTCTCTTTTATGGGAAAATCATTTAAGTGGCTGACTTATTTGCCACGTGAATTAATCACTTCGTGGGAGGAGCTAGTCACTGTATTTCAAGTGCAATTTTTCCCTCCTTCGAAGATGATGATTCTTCGGAACAACATTCAGAGCTTCAAGCATCTGGAGGGCGAGCCAATTCATGAAACTTGGCTACAATTCAAGAAGTTGGTGCTCCAATGCCCAACTCATGGCTTACTTGACAACATGTTGCTGCATTATTTTTACCGAAGTCTTTATTGGGTAAACAAGGGTTTTGCTGACCAACTTTCTCTGGGAGGTTTAATGCAGCAACCTTATGTGATAGCGGCTCAGCTCTTGGATGGCATGACCACAATCAATCGGGCTTGGTACTCCCGCAAAGATCAGGTCTCCCCTTTCACGTTTAAATTGACCAAAGAGCAGATAAAGAAAGACCAAGAGAGGGACCAAAACATGGCCAAGATCATGACACAACTTGACATTTTGTCCAAAAATGTCATGGGAGCTGGTGCTCGAAGTGTCAATGTTGTGGGTATCGGGTGTGTTAATCTCTATGAGGCCAAGTTTGAGGCCTTGTACAATGAAGAGGCGAATTTCCTAGCCAACCAAGGTGGTGGTTATCATTCAAACTGCCCGAGGTAGGGTGGTAACGAATGTTGGAGCAGGGATGAGGTTGGAAGGATGGTGATCGAGAGTGGAGGGTCCGTAACCCCACTTGGAAAGAGAGAGACGGGGAGAAGGATGGATATGATCCTCCCCATGAGCACTAAAAGCCAAAGGATTTCGAGGGAGGTCGGTCGGAGGATATGCTTTTTCGTATCCTCAATAAAGTTGAGGGGTCGGACAAGATTTTGAAAGAAATAAAAGAAGATGTGTCGACCTTTAGCCAGACAATTACGTCTCATTCATTATCGATAAAATAGTTGGAGACCCAAATGGGTCATATCTCGTCTCATTTTAACCCAAGACAGTAAGGGGCTTTGCCTGGTGATACTATGGCCAACCCCAAGAATGAGGTTTGAGCATAGACTTACGTTGTGCCGCGACGTTAACTAAGGCGCTTCTTGGGAGGCAACCCAAGTTTTTTTTATTTGCATTCTTTTTTAGTTGAAATAATGGTGTGTTGATTGTGCAGGTCAAAGTGTGGAAGGTGTTTGAAAAGTGTAGGTTGGCGAGCTAAAAGTCAAGTCAGTGACTCATCAAAGAGGTTGGCGAGCCCAACTTGGACCGCCATTGGACTCAAGAGATTTTTAAATTGGAGTCTGTAAAACTCTGCGAGCCCAAGAGCATATTGGCGAATCGCCGACCATGTCGGCTATCTCGAGTTAGTCCGCCGTTTAGACATACACATTAACTAGAAGTCCTATAAAACTCAGCGAGGTAAGTACCCACTCGGCGTGTTGCCGAGTGGGTCGGCGAGGAAGACTAATGTCATCGAATGGGTGAGAACTGGATGGTTTTTAAAGGCCAAAGGTTTAAACTTTCAAACTCTTTCACTTTCCCTCACTTTTGAACTTCCCAAACTCACACCCGCAAAATATTTTTCGTATTTTTGTGTTTTTACCGCACTTTAGTCATCAAGTTTGTGTTCGGAGTTGGATATCATTGCCGCCTAGCTTTACAACTTGATTATTCGACTTAAAAGGTTGGTTTTCCGAACCCCGAGTTTAGATTTAGCAATTTTTACTCTTATGCAATGATTTTGATCTTAATGATGTGTGTTGGGCCACTCTGATAATAAATGTATGCTTGTGAGCCTAATTTAATTTGAATATATTGCCCGTAATGCCTTTTTTTGTTGATTCCAAAAAATTTTATGCCTTAAAATTGATTTAAATTATGGGGTTGTGCTTGCATGTTGTTGGGTCTAGTCGGGTGAATTCTAAGTAATCCACATTTGTGCTAAATGACATATTTTTCCCAATGATAGAGCGGTTGACGTCATTCTTAAGGGCAAAATTCATCAAATGGCCAAATTTGGCCAAACCGAAAGAAATTTGAGTATCCCGGGGGCATGGGTGTAATGGTTCTTAGTTTAATTATATGGGTGCATGTTTTGATTTAGTTTTTGTGGGCTGTGAGGTTGAATTTGGAAGTTGGGGTTGAGAGTAGGCATGCTGGGTGGTTTGGCGAGCGGGGTCAAGGTCGTCGAACAACTCGGTGGTTTGTTGAATCCCCCTTCTCGCCTTTAATTTCATGCTAAATTTGGAGTTCAAGTTCTGTAACTTTCGGCAAGAAGCCAAAGTTCACCGAGTGCACTCGGTGACTCACTGAAAGCCCTTCTTAATCGCCCTTTATGCGCCCCTAACCCCTAAAATGCGCTATAACTTTCGTCGGGCTAAGCCTTGCTCGCCGAATGTTGTTGGCGATTTATCTAGAGAACCTTAGTATCTCCGACAGCCATTTGTCTGAGAAAATTTTGTGCCAATCCTATCGGCGATCCCGACCTGGCTCACCAAAGTGATTCGGCGAGTCTATCTGTAACTATTTTTTCTAAAATTTTGCTTGAATTATTCTTAACTTTTTCTGATGTTTTGCAAACATGGCTAGGCCAAAGGTTGCTGGTAGAAACATGCCACCGCGCAAGCGGGCCAAGGGTATAAATATCAAAGAGGATGCAGCTGCATCCAAGGCGAAGGCTACCAAACTTCCAACAACATGTGGGAAGGGAAAAGGAAAAAGGAAGGCACATGTGTCACCGGAGGCCAGCTTCTAAAGTGAGGTATCTACGGCACTCACTTCACCACTTCTGAGAGTGAGGGTTAGCACCAGGATCATCAAGCTGCCATTTCTGATCCTGAGGATGAGCTAGTAGCAGCACAGAGGGAAGAGTTGTATTCCAAGAACCTAAACAATCCGTCTAGGATCAGGACATCCCAGCTCCCTACTCCATCTCCCGCTCCAGCACAAGTTGTGGTCCTAGCACCACTAATACAGGGTCCTCCCCCATGGTCTATGAACAGATTGAAGACTGAGGAGCTGAGGACAATCATTGAAGAAAAGAGGCTATCCACTGATGGAGTCATCGACAAATATCCAGAGATTATGAGGTACCTGAAGTTCCACAAATTCCATCTCTTCACCAAGCCTCGTGGCCCGTACATTCTGAGTTGGGTCAGAGAATTCGACAGTGCTTACAGTGCCTTGATACCACAAGGGAAGAAGCCTACAACCAAATTCAAGCCGGTTGACTATGTGGTTGTCAGTGGCCGGAAAGTGAAATGTGAAAGTGATGCTATCAATGCAATCTTGGGTGTTTCAACATGTATTGATGATGCCTGCAAGCATCTGATCAGGACAAAGACACTAGAGAACATAAAGAAGTGGTTGGCTCTGCTAATATCAGATGGTACTCCCAAGTGGCTTGATATTGGAGCACCGATTGAAAAGAAGGATCTAAACATAGCTACAAGGTTCTGGTTTGGCTTCATCAGCAGCACTATCATGCTATCCCAGAATGAGTCGACTTTCCACCTAGCCAAGGCAGCCTATCTAGGTTGCATCTTTGAATAGACGAGGATAAATCTGGAGATGACTAATGAGTCCACAATTTGGACTTATTTAGGGCTTTATTTTAATAGATTTAGTGTCCTCAAATGCATATTTTGCACCAATAACTGATGTAAATCCTTGATTTTTAGGTATTTGGATTGAGGAGCAAAGGATGGACACTAATGAGCAAAGAGGAACAAGGAGCTGAAAGAACGAAGTAAAGAAGGCCTAATGATTGCCTAACCCATTGGGCGATTCACCGAATTGCCATGATCTCGCCTAAAGTTCCAGTGTAATAAGCCCTGAAGGAGAAAATCAAGTTGGTGATAGAAAGGAGCAGTTGGTGACTCGCCGAACGGTTTCGCGATGCAGTGCTAGATCGCTCAAAGTTACAGTACTTGAGGATACTGAAGGCCAAAGTAAAAAGGCGATGGAATTGACCAAAGGGTGGATCGGTGATCCCGACTTATTGCATTGAATGGTACTTCGCAACATATTTTTGGCGACTATAAATACATTTTTTTTAATTCTTAGAATAGTATCTAATATCAGTTATCAGTTTTCATAGTATCTAATTTTATCAATCATGTTTTTGAACTGAGTAGGGAGAAAATATTTCCTTAGTTTTGAAGATTTCCATTTTTGAGAAATTAGAAGTGGGTCTTTGAGATTCTTCAACCTTAACCTTTGTAAAAACGAAACTAATCTTACCCTATTGATGGAAACACAATTTGGTAACGATTTTTATCGTTTTATGATGTCTAGCTAAAACCCCAATTCTTGGGGTGTGATTATGTGATTATGGGTTGATTTAGCTGCTGGGTATTGTTAATTGACAGTCTAAATCCTGTTTAAAAGTGATTTCATTCAGTAATTGTGGCTTAATCTAAAGGGATGTAGTTGCGAATGCACCTCTACCTTTGTGTTTTGGCTTGCGAGAGAGAGAGATTTTAAAACCAAGATTATTTATTTGATGGTATGTGGGTATTGGGCGGTCATGGGTTCAGCTCGAGAGAGTGAATCCTAAATCCTCTTCCACATATTCAGCCCGAGAGAGTGAATGGACTAAAGCATAGGCTGTTCTTAATTGCTGCTTATTGGTGTTTGATAGATACCAATTTGATTCAGGGTAAATTATTTGAGAGAAAGTTCATCCCCACTAAAATCTAGTTTATTCACTGATTTACAGCTATTTACTATTAGTTGCAATTACCCATTTGTCTACCTTAGCCTATAATCCAATCACATCCCAAGAACCCGTCTCTTTATTTGTCCATTCATGTTATTTGTTCTTGTAGCCGATAATTACAATCAAACCCCCCAGTTATTTGACAGTTGTATCACCCAAACTTCAACCGTTCTTTTATTCGTAAATATTTTTACCAATGATTGACTTGAACAAATTTATACTTGGCTCTTGAATCTTAAGCACATACCACTCCCTTTGGGATTCGACCCCAACTCATTTAGTTGGGTTATAATACTGACTAACGATCGTTGGCACTTAGTATTGGATGAAGTGTCCTGATACGTGAAATTGAAATGGCGCTGCTACTAGGGAGTGCTGTTGTTTAAGATTCTTTAGTTAAGTTGGATTTTGTTCTTGTTAGTTATAGCTGATCTTACTTAATCTTAGTTTTGTTTGTGTTTTGAAACAAGAACTATAAGTGTGAACGGCAGCAATGGCAGCCAAGTAGGCATCAAGATGACATCGGAAATTTCAACAATGTCAACGAGCCTAATGCTAATGACCCCCATCTTATGGGTGGTATTGGTTCCATTCTCTTGCCTTCGGTCGAAGGGAATGTGGTGTTCCACATCACAAGTACTATGTTGTAGCTATTGTAATTGAAGGGGCTGTTCGGTGGTTTGGCTCATAAGGATCCCCATGAGCACATTAGAAACTTCGTGGATATTTGTGGACTGTTCTCCTTCAAGAACAAATCCCAAGAGTCGGTCGGGTTGAGGTTGTTCTCGTTCTCTTTTATGGGAGAAACATGTAAGTGGCTGGCTGAATTGCCACGTGAATCAATCACTTCGTGGGAGGAGTTGGTCACTACATTTAAAGTGCAATTTTTCCCTCCTTCGAAGATGATGAGTCTTCGGGACAACATTCAGAGCTTCAACCATCTAAAGGGCGAGCCAATTCATGAAACTTGGCTATGATTCAAGAAGTTGGTGCTTCAATGCCCAGCTCATGGCTTTCCTGATAACGTGTTGCTTCGGTATTTTTACTGGAGCCTTGACTTGGTAAACAAGGGTGTTGTTGACCAAATTTCTCTGGGAGGTTTAATGCAGCAACCTTATGTGATAGCGGCTCAACTCTTGGATGGCATGACCACAATCAATCGGGCATGGTATACCCATGAAGGCTAGGTATCCCCTCTAACGTTTAAATTGACCAAAGACCAGATGGAGAAAGACCAAGAGAGGGACCAGAACATGGTCAAGATCATGACACAACTTGACATTTTGTCCAAAAATGTCATGGGAGCTAGTGCTCAAGGTGTGAATGTTGTAGGTGTCAGGTGTGCTAATCCTGATGACGTCAAGTTTGAGGCTTTGTACAACGAAGAGGTGAATTTCCTAGCCAACCAAGATGGTGGTTATCGTTCAAACTACCCGAGGCAAGGTGGTAACCAAGGTTGGAATAAGGATGAAGGTTGGAAGGATAGTGATCGAGAATGGCGGGATTGAAATCCCAATTGGAAGGATGGGGAGAAGGATAGGTATGTGCCTCCCCATGAGCACCAATAGCCTAATGATTCAGAAGGTGATCGGTCTGAGGATATGTTTTCTCATATCCTCAACAAAGTTGAGGGTTCAGACAAGATTTTGAAAGAAATGAAAGAAGATGTGTCGACCCGTAGACAGATGGTTACCTCCGTTTCTATATCGATCAAACAGTTGTAGACCTAAATGGGTCATATCTCGTCTCATTTAAACCCGAGACAGTACCAGGATTTGTCTAGTGATACTATGGCTAACCCTAAGAATGAGGTTTGAGTGTGGACTTGCATCGTTTCGCGACATTAACTAAGGAGCTGCTTAGGAGGCAACCCAAGTTTTATTTTCTTTCTTTTTAAGTTTGAAATAATGGTGTGTTGATTGTGCAGGTCAAAGTGTGGAAAGTGTTTGAAAAGTGCAGCTTGGAGAGCTAAAAGCCCAGTCGGCGAATCACTGAAGAGGTCAGCAAGCCCTACCTAGATCGTTGTTGGACTCAATACATTTTCAAAGTGAAGTCTGTAAAACTCGGCGAGCCTAAGAGAAACTTGGCGAATCGCCGACCAGATCGGCAATGGCAATCTAGTCTGTCGTTTGGACCCCCATATTAACTGGAGGTTCTGTAAAACTCCGCGAGGTAAGTGCTCACCCGGCGTATCACCGAGTAGGTCGGTGATCAAAACTAAAGTTGCCGAATGGGTGAGAATTGGATGGTTTTTAAATGCCAAAGGTTTAAACTTCCAACTCTTTCACTTTCCCTCACTTTTAGACTTCCCAAACTCACACCCGCACTTTATTATTCTATATTTTTGCACTTTTACCATATTTTAGTCATTAGATTTGTGTTCGTAGTGGATCACTTTGCCGCCTAGCTTTGCAAATCTTGTTTAATCGGCATCTAAGGTTGGTTTTCCGAACCCTGAGTTTATTTTTAGCAACTTAGTGCTCATTCGCAATGATTTTATCGTAATGATGTGTGCTGGGCCTTTTTTTTCTTAATTGTTTATGTGTGTGCCTGTGTTAATTCGAATATTTTGTCTATAAGGCTTTTATCGTTGAATTCCCGTGATTTTGTGGCTTAAAATTGGTTAAAAATTGTGGGGTTGTGCTTGCATGTTATTGGGTCTAGTTGGGTGAAGTTTAAGTAGCCCGTATTTGTGTCAAATGACATGTTTTGCCCAATGATGGATCTGTTGACGTCATTCTTACGGGCAAAAGGCATCAAATGGTCAAATTTGGCTAAACCGGGAGAAGTCTGTGTATCTCAGGGGCATGGGAGTAACGGGTATTTGTTTAATTTGATAAGAGAATGTTTTGATTTTGTTTTCGGGGGTTGCGGGGTTGAATTTGGGAAGTTGGGTTGAAAGTAGGCATGTTGGGTCATTTGGCGAGCTGGGTCGAGCTCGCCGAACCACTCGACGGTTCACCGAAGCTCCCCATCTGGCCTTTAATTTCATGTTGAGATTGAAGTTTGGTTTTATAGCTTTCGGTGAGAATCCTGAGGTCGCCGAAAGCACTCGGTGACTCACCGATAATTCTTCTTGATCGCCCTTTGTCTGCACCCCTAACCCTTAATTGCACTATAACTTTCAGCGATCCCAACTTATTGCGCCGAATGGTCCTTCCCAACATATTTTTGGTGACTATAAATACATTTTTTTAATTCTTAGAATAGTATCTAATATCAGTTATCAGTTTTCATAGTATCTAATTTTATCAATCAAGTTTTAGAATTGAGTTGGGAGACAATATTTCCTTAGCTCTGAAGATTTGAAGATTTCCAGTTTTGAGAAATTGGAAGTGGGTCTTTGAGCTTCTTCAACGTTGACCTTTGTAAAGACGAAATTAATCTTACCCAGTTGATAGAAACATAATTTGGTAACAATTTTTATCTTTTTAGGATGTCTAGCTAAAACCCCAATTCTTGAGGTGTGATTATGGGTTGATTTAGCTGCTGGGTATTTTTAATTGGCAGTCTAAATGCTGTTTAAAAGTGATTTCATTCAGTAATTGTGGCCTAATCTAAAGGGTTGTAGTTGCAAATGCAACTCTACCTTCGTATTTTTGGCTTGCTCAA
>JAJOOR010023810.1:0-17090 GCA_036250505.1 Solanum acaule
AAAATTACAATTTATCCCTTAAAAGTTTATAATTACAGAAATCCCTCAAAAGGATACAATAATATAAGCGCTGATACATTAATCTGATGCGCGAGATACATTAATCGTTAAGTAAGATACATTACATTTTATACATGATACACTAATCTGATGCGCGAAAATGAGGGATTTTGGAGATTTGTAAAACTTATAGGGGATAATGGTAATAAGTAAACTAAAAGGTGGGATATCTGTAATTTTTCCAATTTTTAACCTAGCAAAAACGAATTTGCAGCCCTTAATTTGTCTCTTTCTCTTCCTCAATCGTCGCTTTCATCCTCGATAACAACAAAGGAGGTATTTTTGGCTCCATCTTCATTTTTGGAACTCTATGTCTAAAAATCAAAATTTGTGTGCCTATTTCAAATGATTTCCTACAAAAATCTGAAAACTTTGACCAAGATTTTCAGAGGAACTTTTGAGAAGAGTACACAAAAGTGAGATCTTTTCTCATTTCGATTTTTTCTACTTTCTTTTTGCCACTTTTGGTTTAAGATTCTGCTTCATCTCTGTTTTGTTGTCATCTATTGAAATGGCTTTCAACGTTAAAATTCAAACGACCATTTTTCATTCAAACCCCGCTAAAAATTTCAAGAAAGAAGAACCTTAGTTCGTCCACTATAAAAACCAGCCTCTGCACTCATTTTTAAGGGGAAGATTTTTCGACCTCCATAGCAGCCTTAGACATTCATTTTTAAAAAAAGGTTTTTACCATTGAACCAGAGTACTATTAACTACTATTTTTGTTCAAAAATATTGCCTTTACATTCTCTTTCGATCTTGGCCAAAGCTTTGTCTTTTAGGCTTATTCGAGTTCGTCATTGTTCAAAGTTAGACCTTCGAACGAAGCACCCGTCCACTGCCCGGAAACTCAATATATACAAAGTAGGAGTTAGAATCTTTATATATATGGGTATATAAGTTTTGTTGTTTTCTTAAATTTATATATATATATATATATATATGGCATGTGTAGAATCTCAAAAAAAAATCTTGCTTGACTTCACTCATATCTTGTTTTCTTATTTGTAGCTTGGTATTGTAAAAGAAAAAATAATATTAGTTGGCATATTGTTTGAAGCCGTTCCGTTGATCCGAGTTTTAGTTTTAAATCATTGTTTTTCAAATTAGTTGAATTATGTGAGAACTATCTTATTCCTAGTTTGAGTGATGATATAAACATTATCTTTGTAGCTTAGATATAAGGAGATTTGCTCATTATTTTTATTCTTTCGAGTTGTGGAAGTAGTGGCTTTAAGTTTTGTTTGACATTTGTGTATTTTCATATATTTTGATAGTTTATTCATTGTATTATTTATCTCAATTCTATTTCTAGTTTATTCGGTATCGAGTAAGGTTGAACTGTCTTACTAATTCTCTTTACTCTTTTACTTGCATGAACTTTGGGAGCAAAAATGGAGTCTCAATTAGGACTCTCATAAAATTTGAGTCTCATAGACTCAATTCCATATCTCATCCGACCAAGGAGTAAACATTCTATTTTCCTATGTCACATCCGATAGCAATAAGAGCAAATGACTTGCTTGGGGTGCCTATGGCGTCCTCTTTCCTTTCTTCACTCATTTCTTATGTCTAACTTTTTGTGTTTTGATTTATTGGTGTGTTTGAGTTTATCTTCATGTTTTGGATTATACATTGAAACTTATGATTAACATAGAAAATGCTATGCAATCACATGGGGTGTCCTATATAGCTAGACATTTAATTTAGTAGTCGAAATATAATAATTCAAATATCCCCTTAACCTTGAGAAAAGATTTTTGAAGACTTATTATTTCTCTTATATTTAAACAAGTTTATTTTAAATAAGTTAAGTTTATTTTCATAGAAGCATTTGACTAAAGAATATTTCTTTACTTTGTTCAAATTTTATTGCATCAAATGTTTTGATTATAACGTGCAAATAAATCACAATTTAGTGCGTTGTTTTGGCTTTCAAAAATGAGTTGATTTAATTTTAGTTCAATACTCAAGAGAAGATAGTTGAACTTGGAACTTTATTTTATAAACTCAAACTCATGAAAATCAACTTTTCTATTTAAATGCTCAATTTGCTACTTTCATAAATTTATATTATAAGTATTCTATATAAATATCATTTATCTACTTAAATTAACTCTAAAGTCTACTTTATAATATGTGGTACTTTTATTAAAATACTTATAATATGTTCTCTTAATTATATTGATTATGTCATATTTTTCAAAGATTTTTTTTTAAATATAAATAACGTAAGTTTGACCGGTAATTGTATTTTTAACGAATCATAAAGGATGCCTTACCCCTTTCCTTTAGGATAAATTAGAACCCTTACCTAGAATCGCACAAGGTTAAGTAGACCCTAATATAGAGTTAATTTAGCCTAACTTTAGCAAAAATAGGTGTCCTAATTCACCTTAACTTAATTAGGTGGTGACTCTTTAAATTAGAATTAAGATTCATCAATATGTTCTACACCGTTTAGACCTCGAGTTAAAATGGGGTATAACATTAGCTACTTAAAGAAGACATGGTCATGCCGATAGGGGGAATCAATGCTAGTTACTTGAAGAGGACATGGTCAGGCTGATAGGGGGAGGAAGTTGAACAAGTTTTTCATCATAAAAAAGGGGGGGAAATGATATTATGTTGCTGATGTAAAGTTTTGATGATTCGACAAACTTTGGAAATGGTGAAAATAAGGGGACCAATCCAGTTACCTAAAGAGTCATGCTGATAGGGGGAACTGGTGAAAGGGAGAAGAAGATTTATAAGTCTGTTATCATCAAAAAGGGGGGAAATGTTATTTTGGAGCTCATGTTAAGTTTTGATGATTTAACAAACTAAGAGATCTAACAAGTGACCAGATGTTTGTTATTGGGACTAACGACAGGAGAAATGAATTAATAAACTCAGTGTGAGGAATATTTGTGTGTCATCATCAAAAAAGTGGAAAATGTTATATTCTAGGAGATTTGATGATCCTCACAAATGTAGGGACTCGATCCCTGGCAGAGTGCTCTAGTCCAGATTCAAAAAGGGGTACAACTGTAAAACTGTCTTGTCAGGTTTGTCACGCCCCAGCCTACACCCTGGGCGGGACTGGCACTCGAAAACCATTGTTGGCCCCAAGCGAACCCTCTACCTGGATAGACTCTCGTCCGAAGACTTTAAGCATTATTACAAGAATCATATGCATTTGTAAAACAACGGTCTCAAATAAACTCAGAATGTTTAAAGATAAATATTCAAACTAGACATAATTGGCAACTCAAGCCTTATAGAAAAACATCTGAAATACAAGACTAAAGAACTGCGACTACTCATTTATGAAAACTCTAAAACAAAGAGGGATGTTGGGACAAGACCCCCGATCATCCTAACAATTGAATACTAAAGCAATGTAAAAAGAGTCCTCCGGAAAGCAAGAAGGCTCACCAACTGACTCTAAGTGCTCAACTGGATCAACGAAGCACTGTATGCTAATCTTGGTTACATGTGTCGGCATCATAAAACGATGCAGGCCAAATGGCATCAGTACATTGAATGTACGAGTATGCGAGGGGAAAACTAAACATGACATAAGCTTGAAAGGAATCTCAAAAGAACACTTACATTGGCTTTACTCATCTCATGAATACTCAACGCAAATGCAAAGTAAAAACGACAATAATGGTGCAGTTTATACAAAGCATTTAAAACAACAGATGATAACTCAATGTATTAAAGAAATACAATAACAACTCAGTTTACTTTAAAGTAATATGATACTGTGGGAGTTTCTCTAACCGACAACCATCACTATGAGCCTAAGTGATGATACAGCATTTCGCCCACGCTGCTAGAACTGTCCTATACTTTGTTGTCATATAGAACACCTCAACTAAGTGGATTCACTAGTCTATGCTAAAAAGCACTAAGGAATCATCTAAAAAGTATGATCATTTCTACCCATGATTGCTACATGGTTTATGGAGACTTGAGTTATTATGAACTCGTACCCATATTGGTGCTCAATACTACTCCCAAAATATACTCAACTCATATGTTTTAAAAACAAAACTCTTTATTTGATTTGAAGTAATTACTCAAAACTTAGCTTAAAAGCTCTCTTGGAAATCGGTGTTTCCTCTATTGTTTAAATGTGAAAACATTTACTCTTTGGGAATACTTAGTTCCCATATACTCTTTTTGAAGAAATGAACTTCATTTGTTACTCTTAATCAACTCAAAACTCAAGTCTTAATACAAGATTAAAACATTTGCAAAAGACTTCTTGAAAGGACTCTATGAACTTCCTAGACTTGGCTCTTAACTTTCCTTGAATTTGAATTTATGGATTCAAGGTTAGGATTCATGTTTCTGGATGATTTCTAGATGTTTCGAAGTTATTTGGAGTAGTTAGAATCAATAGGAAGTGTTAGTACACTTTATAAAGACTTAGACAAGCTAAACGACGAAAAACGGGTCGGGGCAGACGACCCGAGCGCGTTCCTGGCGCGCCGCGCTAACCCCTAAGTGACTGGGGCATATTTCTGGTGCACTGCTGGCGTGCCGCCCCAGCCTTCCTGGCGCTACGGGGGTACGTCGCGCCAGCATCCCCCCAATCAAAGTTTACGAACTTTTCCTCTCATTTTTTTACCTTAATTCGATTAATTTCGATTCTTTTTCTCAATATCTCTTTAGATTCAGGTACCCAAAACATATACACAAGAATCTAACTGAAGTAACTCTAATAATAGACATTAAACTCTCAAAAGAATTCCCCAATCTCAACCCAAATTCAAGAACGAAAGCAATTCAAGAACACCAATCAAGAACATTCAAACTTCCAATCTTTTTAGGATGAATTTACGCTGAAATAAACATGTTTGGCACGTGGGTGAACGAACCGAACGTTATGAAAGTCTCACATACCTCATAGGATCAAATCCTTGATGAAATCCGCAATCAATTCTTTACAAAGACGACGAATCTTGATTTTCCTCTTCTCTTCTCTCTAAAACCCTAGCCTGAATTTCCCATTGTGCGAACTCAACCAATTTCACTTTTGACCCTAAATAATTCAATAAAAACGAATTAAATCAAGTGGGTATGGAAAAGACCAAAATACCCTTTAAAAATCTGCTTTTGACTTTCCTTATCTAGACAGCCCGACTTCCAATAGGCATATCTTCCTCATACGAACTCGAAATTGAGCAAACTCGGTGGCGTTGGAAATATAATTCAAAGATATTTCCTATGGTATCTGGAAACACACCTAAATCATCCTGAGCTAGGAGTTATGGTCATTTGAAGTTGACCCAAAACTCCAACTTAACATAACTTAAACAAATTTCCAGATTTTTCATTCTTTCTAAAAAAGGCTCTTTCTAATTCTAGCTCTTTCACTTAGCGAGGTGTTACAATATCTCCCCCTTGGGAACATTCATCCTCGAATAAGATTACTCTTAATAAGCGAAGGGCGTAACATCAAATATTCAGTTTAAACACCCAACCATCAAATCTAACACATTAAGCATATCAATTAAAGAGTACTAAGAAGAGAATTAGTACCTTGATCTGGAATTTCTCCGGGCTCAAAGAGATATGGATATCTCTTCTTCATATCCTCCTCAGCTTCCCAAGTAGCTTTCTCAACAAATTGATTTCTCCAAAGAACTTTGACCGATTTTATTCCTTGGTCCTCAACTTGCGAACCTGACGGTCTAGAATCTGAACAGGGATCTCCTCATAAGACAAACTATCCTTGATACCAATATCTTCGGTTGGTATGATAAGAGAAGGATCTCCCATGCACTTTTTCAACATGGAAACATGAAATACCGGATGGACCGCTGCTAACTCTTGGGGTAGCTTCAACTCATAAGCTACATTGACAATCCTTTTGGATATTTTGTAATGGCCAATATACCGGGGACTAAGCTTCCCCTTCTTACCATAACTTATAACACCCTTCATGGGTGAAACCTTCAGGTATACCCAATCATCTACTTCAAACTCTAACTCCCTCCTCCTAACATCAGCGTAGGATTTCTGACGACTCTGCGCTATTTTCAACCTCTCTTGAATAACTTTCACTTTCTCCATAGCTTTATGAACTAAGTCTGGTCCTATCAACCCAGCTTCACCAACTTCAAACCATCCAATAGGAGATCTGCATCTTCTCCAATAAAGAGCTTCATAAGGAGCCATTTGATATTAGAGTGGTAACTATTATTATAAGCAAACACAATGAGAAGTAGGTGATCATCCCAATTACCCTGGAAATCAATCATACAGGCCCTCAACATATCTTCTAAGGTTTGAATAGTGCACTCTGTTTGACCATTTGTCTAAGGATGAAAAGCAGTATTCAAAGTTCACGTTTGAATCCAAGCCTTTCTGAAAAGATTTCCAGAATTGTGCAATAAATTATGCACCTCTATCTGATATATTCGAAACAGGGACTCCATGAAGTCTTACTACCTCTTGAATGTATAATTTGGTGTAATCCTCTACTGAATGGGTAGTCTTTACCGGCAAAAAGTGGGCTGATTTGGTCATTCGATCCACAATCACCCAAATAGAATCATGTTGCCTGCGAGACCGTGGCAAACTAGTAATGAAATCCGTATTAATCATCTCCCACTTCCATTCCGGAAGTTCTATATTCTGAACCAAACCATCGAGCCTTTGATGCTCTACTTTAAATTGTTGGCAATTCAGACACTTAGAAACAAACTCTGCAATGCCCTTTTTCATACTACTCCACCAATAGACTTCTCTTAAATCGCGATACATTTTTGTGAAACCCGAATGAGTGGAATATATGGAGCTATGAGCTTACTCCATGATCCTCTCTTGGAGTTCATCCACCATTGGTACACACAATCTACCTTGATATCTCAATACACCATCTCCCCCTTATTCAAAAGCTAATACTTTTTGCTTATGAACATTTGCCTTTAATTCAAGAAAAATTGGGTCTTGGTCTTGTTTCGCTTTAACTTCAAACACTAAGATGATTTAGCCCCATTCATCACCACTAATCCTCCTTTCATGGAATCCATTAGTCGAACTCCCAAGCGTGCAAGTCTATGCACATCTCTCGTTAACACCCTCTTTTCTTCCTCAACATAGGTGGTACTACCCATAGACAATCTACTCAAGACATCAACAACAACATTAGCCTTACCTGGGTGATAAAGAATACTCATGTCATAATCCTTAAGTAGCTCTAACCACCTTCATTGTCTGCTTTCTAACTAAACACATACTGATGACTCTTGTGATCAGTGAATACATCAACATGAACACCATACAAATAATGACGCCATATCTTCAAAGCAAATACTACGACAACCAACTCTAAGTCATGGGTTGGGTAATTCTTCCCATGAACTTTCAACTATCTGGAGGCATAAACTAAAACTTTGTCATTCTGCATTAACACACAATACAAACCAACTCTAGATGCATCATAATATACGACAAAACTTTTGGTACCTTCTGGTAAGGTCAATACTGGGGCAGTAGTCAACTTCTTTTTCAATTCCTGAAAGTTTTTCTCACAAGCTTCAAACCATTGAAACTTCACTATTTTCTGAGTCAACTTGGTCAAAGGAGATGAAATAGATGAGAACCCTTCTACGAACCTTCTATAATATCCAGACAACCCCAAGAAACTCCTAATATCAGTTAGAGATGTGGCTCTAGGCCAATTCTGCACTGCCTCTATCTTTTGAGTGTCAACTCTTATCCCATCACTGAAAATAATATGGCCTAAGAATGCCACAGACTCAAGCCAAAACTCACATTTAGAGAACTTAGCATATAACTCCTTATCCTTTAGAGTTTGGAGAACTATTCTGAGATGGCTAGCATGATCTTCCTCATTTCTCGAATAGATTAGAATGTCATTAATGAACATGATAACAAACATATCTAAATAAGGCTTGAATACTCTATTCATAAGGTTTATGAATGCTGCAGGCGCGTTAGCTAAATCGAACGACATGACCAGAAACTCATAATGACCATAATAGGTCCTGAATGCAGTTTTTGGAATATCACATTCCTTTATTTTCAACTGATGGTAGCCAGATTTGAGGTTTATTTTCGAAAAATAAGAGGCACCCTGCAGTTGATATAAGAGATCATCAATTCTTGGAAGAGGATACTTATTCTTGATGATAACCTTATTCAACTGACGGTAATCTATACACATCCTAAGGGAACCATCATTCTTCCTAACAAATAAGACCGGAGCGCCCCAAGGTGAGACACTTGGTCGAATAAAACCCTTATCAAGGAGATCTTTCAACTGTTCTTTAAGCTCTTTCAACTCTATTGGAGCCATTCTATATGGCGGAATAGATATAGGATGAGTATCAGGAAGAATATCTATACCGAAATCTCTCTCTCTCTCAGGAGGGACTCCGAGTAGATCATCAAGAAAGACTTCTGGAAACTCACTCACAACTAGAATTGACTCAATAGGAGGTGTCTCAATACTAGAATCATTAACTCAGACTAAGTAATAGACACAACCCTTGGAAACTAACTTTCTCGCCTTAAGGTATGAAATAAATGACCCTTAGGCACTGTTGAACTACTACTCCACTCTATAACTGGCTCATTAGGAAACTGGAACTTGACAACTCGATTTCTATAATTTATTAACACATAACAGGGATGAAGTCAGTCCATACCTAGAATGACGTCAAAATCTACCATATCTAACTCAACTAAGTCAGCCATGGTACTCTTGTGATTGAAAAAAATTGTACAATCACGATAGACTCTCTTAGCTAGAATAGACTCACCAACAGGTGTAGAAACACTAAAGGGCTCAAGAAGAACATCTAAATTCATTGCAACATAAGGAGTTACAAAAGATAAACTTGCTCCTGGATCTAGTAAAGCATAAACAACAAAGTTAAAGACTTGGATCATACCAGTGACAACATCCGGCGAATCCTCTTGCTCTTGGCGATTAGTGATAGCATATAGACAATTTTCTCCCCCACCAATACCTGAAGTTGCTCCTCTAGGTGCAGCTATGTCTAGTGAAGCAACTGAAGAAGATTGGTCTTTATTGCCCTGATTCACATTACCTTGTCAGTTCTTAAGGCACTCTTTCATGAACTGAACCTCTTGACCATACTTGAAACAACCAGTGGAGCCATCACGACACTTACCTAGGTGGTTCCTACCACACTTAGCACATGCAGGATCCCAGTAACCTCATTGTGCCACACTACCCTGAGACTGTGCAGGTCTAGCTCTAAAGTTCTGCGAGTTCTGACCATTATACTCACCTTTGATTCTGGGTGCAGGTGCACTAGCAGATGATGGAGCAGTTTCTTTTTCTTTTGTTGAAAGGAAGAACGGTTCACATTACTCCTTTGCTGCCCGGACTCATTCCCTGTCTTAGCTTTCTTGTTTCTAAACTCCTCCCTATCCCTCGACTTCTATTCCTCAACCTGCTGCACATAAACCATAAACCTTGCTATATCCATGTTACCAATTAGCATCGCAGCCTTATCTTCCTTACTCGATAGACGAGATAACTCAGCAACAAACAAACTCATCCTACTCCTTATATCTGCAACCATCTCTGGAGCATATCGGGAAATTTGGATAAACTTCAAGCTATACTCATGAACACTTAGTGAATCCTGCTTAAGGGTAAGCAATTCTTGTACCTTGGCTTCTGTCAGTTCACGGGGAAAGAAACGCCCCAAGAAAGCCTTCTCAAACACATCCCAACTCAAAACCAGTGCATTCTCAGCCCTACTCCTCTTCCACTGATCAAACCAAGCCCTAGAAACACTCTTCAGTTGATATGCACCTAGTTCCACTCGCTCAGCATCGACAATGTGCATAACCTAAAATACCTTTTACGATTCCTCAACAAAGTTTTTTGGATCCTCAATAGTGCTTGAACCAGTGAAACTTGGAGGATTCATCCTCAAGAACTCTCGGATCCTCGAAGTATCATCATCTCCCTGTCGAGCCCCTCTTTGTTGCCCAACCTGGTTGGTCAAAACTTGACTTAGCATTCGGATTGCTTCCAGAAATTCAGCATTGGTGACCTCTCCTTGAGGTTGCACTTCAGGCACATTTGGTACCCCTTGCTCCTCAACGTTACTCCTAGAAGGACGACCTCTGACAACTCTTCATGGAGGCATGATTAACTGAAAGACATGCGCAAGCACGAGTTAGAAAGAAACTTTATAAAGATGAACTCTATCGCATGAAATAAGTATGAAAGAAGTGAAAGAATTTCCTAAATGTTGTAGCCTCCTAATTATAGATGTGGCATGTTTCACACTGATAACTAGGACTCTACAGACACGGCTTCATAGACTCCCTAAGACTCTTGAACTTTGTGCTCTAATACCAAGTTTGTCACTTCCCGAGCCTACATCCTGGGCAGGACTAGCACTCGAGAACCATTGCTAGCCCCAAGCGAACCCTTGTCCTGGCTAGACTCTCAACGGAAGACTTAAACCGTTATTACAAGAATCAAATGCATTTGTAAAACAACTGTCTCAAATAAACTTAGCATGTTTAAAGATAAACATTCAAACTAGCCATAATTGGAAACTCAAGTCTTAAAGCAAAACATCTGAAATACAAGACTAAAGAACTGTGACTACTCGTCTATGAAGTCTCTAAAACAAAGAGGGATGTCGGGACAAGACCCCCGATCATCCTAACAACTCAAATACTAAAGCAATGTAAAATGAGTCCTCTGAAAAGCAAGAAGGCTCACCAACGAACTCTGAGTGATCAACTGGATCATCGAGGCGTTGGATGTTGATCCTGGTTACCTGTGTTTGCATCATAAAATGATGCAGGCCAAATGGCATCAGTATATTGAATGTACAAGTACGCGAGGGGAAAACTAAACATGACATAAGCTTGAAAGGAATCTGAAAAGAACACTTACCTTGGCTTTACTCATCTCATGAATACTCAACTCAAATGCAAAGTTACAACAATAATGGTGTAGTTTATACAAAGCATTTAAACAACAGATGATAACTCAATGTATTAAATAAATACAATAATAACTCAGTTTACTTTAAAGTAATATAATACTGTGGGAGTTTCTCTAACCGACAACCATCAATATAAGCCTAAGTGATGATACAGCATCTCGCCTACGCTGTCAGAACTGTCCTATACTTTGTCGTCATATAGAACGCCTCAACTAAGTGGATCCACTAGTCTATGCTAAAAAGCACTAAGGAATCATCTAAAAAGTATGATCTTTTCTACCCATGATGGCTACATGACTTATGGAGACTTGAGTTATTATGAACTCGTCCCCATAACGGTGTTCAATACTACTCCCAAAATATACTCAGCTCATATGTTTTAAAAAAAACTCTTTCTTTGATTTGAGGTAATAACTCAAAACTTAGCTTAAAAGCTCTCTTGAAAATTGGTGTTTCCTCTCTTGTTTAAATGTGAAAACATTTACTCTTTGAGAATACTTAATCCCAAATACTCTTTTTGAAGAAATGAACTTCATTTATTACTCTTACTTAACTCAAAACTCAAGTCTTAAAACAAGATTAAAACATTTGCAAAAGACTTCTTGAAAGGACTTTATGAACTTCCTAGACTTGGCTCTTAACTTTCCTTGAATTTGAATTTATGGATTCAAGGTTAGGATTCATGTTTTTGGATGATTTCTAGATGTTTAGAAGTTATTTGGAGTAGTTAGAATCAATAGGAAGTGTTAGTACACTTTATAAAGACTTAAACAGGCTAAATGATGAAAAATGGGTCGGGGCAGACGACCCGGGAGCGTTCCTTGCGCGCCGCGCCAGCCCCTAAGTGACTGGGGCTCATTTCTTGTGCACTGCTGGTGCGCCTCCCCAGCCTTCCTGTCTCTATGGGGGCGTGTCATGCCAGCATCCCCCCAAGCAAAGCTGACGGACTTTTCCTCTCATTTTTTTACCTTAATTCGATTAATTTCGATTCTTTTTCTCAATATCTCTTTAGATTCAGGTACCCAAAACATATACACAAGAATCTAACTCAAAGTAACTCTAATAATCGATATTAAACTCTCAAGAATTCCCCAATCTCAACCCAAATTCAAGAACGAAAGCAATTCAAGAACACTCATCAAGAACATTCAAACTTCCAATCCTTTTAGGATGAATTGATGCCGAAATAAACATGTTTGGCACATGGGTGAACAAACTCAACATTATGAAAGTCTCATATACCTCGCAGGATGAAATCCGCAATCAATTCCTTACGAAGACAACGAATCTTGATTTTCTTCTTCTCTTTTCTCTTGAGTTCTTCTCTCTAAAACCCTAGCGTGAATTTCCGATTGTGCAAACTGAACCAAATTCAGTTTTGACCCTAAATAATTCACTAAAAACGAATTAAATCAAGTGGGTATGAAAAAGACCAAAATACCCCTTAAAATTTGGTTGACTTTCCTTATCTAGACAGTCCGACTTCCAATGGGCATAACTTCCTCATATGAACTTGAAATTGAGAAAACTCAGTGACATTGGAAAGATAATTAAAAGATCATTCCTATGGTATCTGGAAACACACCTTAACTCATCCTGAGCTAGGGGTTATGGTCGTTTGAAGTTGACCCAAAACTTCAACTTAACATAACTGAAACAAATTTCCAGATTTTTCATTTTTCCAAAAATGGCTCTTCTAATTCTAGCTCTTTCACTTAGCGAGGTGTTACAAGGTTGGTTGGTGAAAAGTGCAGCGTACTTCAACAATAGTAAGGGCAGACGAGATTGTTTGTTTCAGTGGTCAAAATTCTTGTTGGTGATTGATATATACAACAATAAACAAACAACATTATTCATTCAAAAAGAGAGAGAGCTAGCAAGTCTTTTCAAGAACTCACAAAGAAAATACTGCAAGGGACCTGGTCCCGAAAAGACTGCATACGTGAAAAAGTCAAACAACTGCTGTCTAAGAGTTGTCACATCTATATGGTTGGTGCACAACTTTTCACAACAGCAAGCTCTCATCCAATGGTGTCGTCCTAAGGTGTTTGTATCTATTTGATATAGTCTCTTCTCCAAAGACACAACTCAAGATTTGGCAAACAAAGATTTGAATTTCTAAAAATTCATAAGCTTACAAAGAGAAGGCCATCATCAAGGAAGAACACTGCTCATACTCAACAAGGGGCCTGATAGAGTGATAGAGTGATGAAGAGTCTTTGTTGTAGTTTGAGCTTTGTGTCTTATGTGCTTACATTGTAAGATTCGTTTCACATTCATAAAGAAACGTTTCAAAACCTTTGTGTATATTGTTGTAAGAACACAACTAGAGTTAATTGTGTGTCTTAGGTGTTGAAGTCTATATTAATTCGTGGTAGTTAATATAGTGGGCAATGGATGCATTGCTTTGGCTCGTGATGATTAAGTGGGGTTTAGTTATTTGATAATAAAAAAAATGAGCAAAGATACTAACGGGGAGCAAAGGCACGACGAGGAGAAGCATTAAATTTTTTGGTCGTGAAATAAATTTTAGGAGAGTAGGGTCCACGTCCTCTCCACGACGCGGGGAGAGGGGTACTTTTCTGGGGACTGGAATTGGGAGGATGTCCGCGACACGGACCTGAGCGCTTATTTTTGCCCGATCTTTTCTTCCTCCCCCAAACTCGATTCAACTCATACCCACTGCAATTCTAAGGTCAAAACTCTCAAATTTTTACAACCCAAAACAATCTCAGCGAAACCCACACAAGAAACAATCAATTTACTCAACTCATTCGCAACTCTCACCTCAAAAACTCAATAAGAACTTCATTATCAAAGAACGAAGCACAAAACCTAAAGAACTCAAAGCATTCAATCTCAAGAATGAAATTACGGATAAAAATCACATGATTGGCATGTGGGTGAATGAACGCAACACTATGAGAACTTACATACCTCGATTTGGCGAAACAAATCCTCGATTTGCAAGAAATCTCGATCGTTCTTCTTTTTCTCCTCTTTTGTCTTGTTAAACTCTCTTCTAAAACCCTAAGCGTATTTAGGATTATGAAAACTGACCCAAATTAGTTTAGACTGCTAAAACCTTACTAAAACGTTTTAAGATGATGGGGTAAGGAAAAGACCAAAATACCCTTCACTAATTCGGGTAAACTTTCTTAACTGGACAGTTTGATTTCAAACGAGCATAGCTCCTTCATCCCAACTCAAAATTTAGCAAACTCAGTGGCACTAGAAAAATGATTCAAAGACCTTTCATTTGATATCTTATAGGCCACCTAACTCATCCTATGCTAAAAGTTATGACCGTTTGAAGTTGACCCAAAACTCACAACTTAAGCATAGCCAAATTCTCAATTTGACTCTTTCCAAATTAGTTCTTTCTAAATTTAGCTATTTCTAAGACAGAGGTATTACACATAAAGATTAAAGTTAATGTATATGTAAAATTATAAGTACAAAGAACAAAAAAAAAAGATACACATGAGCAAGACAATTAGGCATTTCTTTTTGCTTTTGTCTCTATAATGTAAATTGAATATTTGAGCATACAAAATAAAAATCTGAAATTAAAGCACGTTGCTAACAAAACAACAATTCAACTATATGAAGAGAGATACAAAGTCTTATTATAATTCTAATTACTACAAATAACTATAAAACTAACACACCAAGCTCCAATGCTTCAGTAATTGAATTCTTGTCTATTCTCCTGATTATATAAGGGGATCTCACAACTTTCACCACAAATTGTGACATTATTTCACCTGTTTAGAGCTCCTACACACAAGAATTGTAGGGGTAGTAAATAAAAGTATTTCTTGAAAAAGTTAAATTTATAGGACAAAAATTACGGAACATGAAAAGTCACATGAAAAATTGAAAGGTCAAATAATATTAAAATAAATATAAAAAAGATAGAGCATGAAATTTAACTTTAAAAGATACATGAATCTACTTTAATTTCTTGTCTTTAAGGAATAATTACTCATTTGTATTCTTTTTTTTTTTAATTTGTGTGAGAAATTTGAAAGGTCAAGATTAAGAAATGAGAATAATAAGAATATGAAGATTAAATATATGAAAATTATAAAAGTGAACTCGTAACTGAAGATTCATGCGCAAAAAAGTGATGTAATTAATTATTTTCTACATGCAATGAATTTAATTGCAATATAATTGTTATATGAATAAGATAGATAATTAGATGTTTTAAATATATTTTGATGTAAAATAGGGGTGAAATGATTATTTTATATATATATATAAATGTGTGTGTAGTAATGATATGGTATATCTGATGATATGATACATCAAGTATTTAAACATTTTTGTAAAATAAAGGCTTAAGCGTATCCAGGATTTCGGAAGGATGGTTGCACTATTACGAAAAGATGCATCTAAGATATAAATTTGATCGGTTCGACCTTTACATTTTTAAAAATTACAGGTCCAACATATGTAGTACTAGCCTTGCACTTATAGTTCTTGTCTGTGATACCTATTGCCATATGTTGTTTACTGTGTTCCACTTCTCACATTATTTTCTTGATGTTATTGTCTCTGTTGTTGATTTTACACTATTTTTCTTATTGGATGTTATGTTTTATGCACTGTTATCCTCTTCTTTTACTGGGATTTGATGTACTTGAGCTGAGGGTCTTCCGGAAACAGCCTCTCTACCTCCACGAGGTAGTGGTAAGGTCTGTGTACACTCTACCCTCTCCAGACCCCACCTAGTGGGATTTCACTGGGTATGTTGTTGTTGTTGTTGTATAGGTCCAACATATATAATACTACTAGTTTTAAATTTTAATACACATTTCATTTAATTATATAAAAATTATAGCGTGCTAATTTTATTAGGAATTTTCAATGTGACACACTTGAAAATTTTGAAGGATTAAAGAATTTTTTTTATTTGATTGAAACGTCAAAAGTGTTACTGATAATCACTTGGAGGGGTGTTACTAACAAAAATAATATAGATATAAGAATTAATTGTTTATCTTTGCTTAGAGATGTGCACCCAATCATCATCGTATTATTATAGAGATTAACTACTATCCACTGACGGTGGGTGGACAAGAAAATTACAGAATCAACTCATTTTTAGAAATACTTATTTTTCTTCTTAGTTTAATTAATATACTTTCACATTTAATGATTAATGATTTTTTTTTCTTCCTTTTATTAAAACACGTTGAGGTTTTATAATCTTTCTCCCTCTCTTTCCTACCTTTCTCATCTATGTCTTCGGATCTTCTTCTATCAATATCAAAATATTGTGCAAAATTGCAGAAATGGTGTGTCTATTTTTCCAAGTGTAAGATTACTACATTTAATTTTTGGGATTTGTCCAATTTACTGAAAAGTTCTAAAAAGCATTCTCTAAAAATCATTGTTACCACAAAACATAAAATTCTTCATACAACAAGAAAAAAATTTCTTTGAAATAACATTGAAATATTTTTTATAAAATCGACTTTGAGTATTTACTAATTTAGATTCTGAAAAGGAAAATAATAATGAGTAAAAAATTATCATCTTTTTATCTCAAATTGCTTCAATTTTGTATGTCAATTGCTTTAATAGTGTTGACGGAGAATGAACTTGAAAATAATAAGGATAAAGAAAGCATGAAAGAATCCTTCTTACTTATGATAAGTCATGTAAGAATTCTTAACAAACTCATATAATTAATTTAGAGTCCAAGTTACCATATAACACACTTTTTATTATATTTTAATAATATTAATATTATGTGATTTTTTTTTAAAAAAAATGATATGTATTTCTAAAAATGAGATGATAGTGTAATTTTCTTGTAACATCCGACAATTTAAAATGAATATGAAGAAGCTTGAAATTAGAAGTAGTCATTTTTGGAAAAATTCAGAATTTGGAAATTTGGCTAAGTTCAGAATCTGGAAATTTGGCTAAATTCAAAATCTGGAAATTTGGCCAAGTGTGGAAATCAGTGAGTTTTTGGCCAACTTTGAGTAGTCATAACTCCTAGCTCAGGATGATCCAGGAGTAGTTCCAGTTATTTTTGGAAAG